>KZ808585.1:102640-118430 GCA_000696205.2 Oncopeltus fasciatus | reverse complement strand
GTCTATTTTATTAAAATTTAAAATTCAAATTAAACAATAAATAACATTAATTATATTTGTAAGTAGAAGTTCATATAAATTTTAGTAATATTATAGAAATTTAAATTAATGAATAAAAAGACTATTATGTAGTAATAGTGGTGGTAGTAGTAGTATTACTAGTAAAAAGACTGCATAGATTTCTTAATAAAGACAAAGAGGAAAGTTGTATCCGGAAGACAAAGAGTTAAAGAGATAATTTTTACTCACACTCTATCTAGTTTTTGGCTGGAGAGGGCATAACTAGTTTTTCAATTAAGCTTCTCATTTTCTTATAATTTATTAAAATCTGGCTTGTCCATTCTCTGTCAGTGAAAGTATTGTAAGTACATCAGTTCATGTCTCATAATTATTTTCTCTCATTCCTCCTATTTTCTATATTTAAATTTTCTTTATTTAATGATTTTTTATTAGTCTTGACTTCCTGGTAAGACATGAGGGCCGTGGGTCCCTCAAATGAGTGTCCGTCATGGATAACCTGTTTTGAGCAATTTTTATTCGTTTTTTGTAAATTCACCTACCTCAAAGATTCCATCCTCCTCCTTAACAGAACCAATGTCATCTACAAAATTCCTTGTTTTGCTCCTAAGTGTTGGATCATACATTGGCCAAACTAAAAACCTATTTCCCGTATAATCGACAATCACCAAAATGACAAAGGGGGGAAAAAAACTGCCCTAGCAAAACATGTCATCCATGACAGATACACTTTTGACTTTGAAACCATTATTATTCTTTGCACTGAACCCTATGAACACAAACGCCTATTATCTGAAACTGTAACACATAAACTTACAGCACAATCTAGGTAATGACAGAACTGACATAGAACAAATTTCAACTTATTCAAACATTTTCAACATTCTGTAATACTATCAGTCCTTCTCTTAAACTGTGTACTAGATCATCATACTACTTATCTGAAACAATTCCTACCTAATTTTCCAGGTATTTTATGCAGGCCGCTCTCCCGCTATGCCTACCCCCTCATATCTCCCACCCTTCACCTGTTCATTTTAAGTTTTCCTATTTCTAATCCTTACTTCTCAAATGTAGATTTGTTGCAGGTGACAACATGTCTCCTCTTGTCTTCATGATAAGTAGGTGTGGTGAATTTTCTATGCATATTGTTATTGTTTTTCTGAAGCATTTTATATAACATATTACTCTTAGTTGCAGTAAGAAAATGCAATAATAATGTACATCATATAATTTACTGATTTATTTATTTTGAGGTTTTTGTTGATCCAAAAAATACAATTTAAAAAAAATATGTTTTTTTTTACATTTTGGCTTACATTGTAATCCCTCTTCTGAATGCGAAGGTCTATCATGAACGCGAGAGAGGGTGTCATGCCACCTGGATCAAATGTTCAGTAATGAAGATAGCTTACAATGTAAAAACATCGGCAGATAATAAAAAATACTGATAAGTTGTATCCTTGTTTGAAGTAATTATTGACTAATGATCTATATTCAATATTTCAGGTGTTTTCCAATTATGCTGAGAGAGTAGTAAAATTTTTACCTATAAGCACTTGGTTTTTAAACCAGGAGAATGTTGCAACTTGTATCATGGGCTCTGATGTAAATCCCAGTCCTTGGGATTGGGTTGGTGTTTTCAGAGTAAGTATTTAGAGAGATATTTCCTAAACAATTAAATATTTTCCAAGAATATTTTGTTAATTTGCAAAATACAATAAAAATTAGTGCATAAAAATTAATTTAGCCTTATTATGTCTGTAGTATCTTCCTCAAAGAAATGTGGCTAGATAATTTTTTATTTTTTGAATTGACCTAACTTAAGATGTATGTTTTTCTTCTTAATTGGAGAAATCTTCCTTTAAATAAATAAAATAAAAAATATTCCCTTGAAAAAAATAATTTCATAATAATTTTGAGACTTACAATAAAATCAGGATCTTAGTGTCAACTAAAATGCGACTAATTTTCAGCGACCAACGAAGTTGGTCGTCTGTTTTATATATTGGTTCATTCTGAACCTTTAATGCAACTTGTGATTATTCAGTCCTAACATAGACAATGTAGGTTTTTATGCAAAAATAAAATTGCAAAAGAAAATATGAATATTTATTCAAAATTTTAACTCATTAAATTGTTGAATGAGTTAGTCTTTAAGTCAGATAGTTTGAAGGGAGATTAAAATAATAGTTAACAGAAAGAATTATTGTATGCAGCTTAATAAATATTCATGTTTTTCATGTTGTTAGGCAAAAAAAAGTATGGAATGTATGAACCTTTCTTTGTAATATTTCCTTTCATATAGTTTGAGTTTTACAAAAAATGTATTCATGGAAAAACAATTAGTATTGTAACTTAGATTATAGCTCCCCCTCAGCAATCCCCAGGGCAAAATTATTTAAAATTCGATATATAATAATCATTTATCTAATTTTTTATTCATCAATAATGAGGAAATCCATTGGTACCATTGATATCACTTTGATATCCATTGGTAAGGTATTCATTGGTATCCATTGATATCCATTGGTATCACTATTACTTCCATCCCCCTCTGGATTGATTAGATCAATCAGTCTGAAGGTGACAAACTCTTCTAGGAATATATACACGTGTGTGTGTGTGTGAGTGAGTGTGTGTGTGTGTGTGTGTGTGTGTGTGTGTGTGTGTGTGTGTGTGCGCGCGCGCGCGCGCGTGTGTGTGTGTGCGCGTGTGTATTCTTTACTTGTAAATTCTGCATAGTTTGTTACAGTTTTTATGTGATGAACTTTTAATATGGTCAAAATATTCAGTTCTTTATTAATAAAGTACATCTAGTTCTCTTTCCTCTTAGACAAACTGTAAGTAGAGTGCACTGTTTTTTTGATTGTACAATATCTGACCTTTTAATTTACTGGATAACTAGTGGTTGAGGCCCTTGGTTTTGCTATTTTTTATTATTATTGTGAGTCAGCCTTAATGTTGATTATTCAAGAATTATATAATTATTTGTTCTTCAGGAAATATTATTTAGCATATTATGGCCATGAAGAAGAAAAATAATGACTTTCTTAAAATAAGTAATTTTGTTTAATTGTGTTCTAATTTTATAAAATTCAGAACAAAAAATATTTGATGTTGCTTAAATTTTGCTTATAATTTAGGGATGTAAACATTTAAATTAATTAATAATTTAGATTTAATTATTGTAAACTTAAGACAATTTTTTTTTTCTAAATTATAATTTTTTCTCCTAGATCATTCACAATTTAATAGTTTTATGACAAATTGTTATTGTGTACCAAAAATATTTACCTTAAATCTGTTTAGTGTTAAAAAAGTCATATAGCCCCCTTTTGTGGACTTAAAAGCATTCATTGAAACATATATTAGAGAAGAAGACAATTGGCTGTATGGCACATAATAATATCAATAGTTGATGTTTGGTTAGAAAGAAGCTTAGAAAAAAATTTTATTTGGAAAATTTCTCAGTAATTTATTCTTTAATGCCAGCATGTCATTGAAAAGATATCTCTTAAAGACCCTTACCACAAACAGTCTCTACTTCATTTAAAAACTCAACTACCTTTAAACCCAGATAAAAGAACCTATACCTCTTTCCCACCAATCTAACATTTCTACTGTTTTCCCTGTTCTTCTAACTAAAGAAAGTATATTCCTTTAATTTACATAGTTGGAAGCTCAATATTATTTTAATCAGGTATGTTTTGTATTGTCTTATTATATATTAAAAGCTTTATTTAATCTCCAAAACTTCATCCTTTGTAGGACGACTTCACTAGTTTGGATGAGTATTATGGATTTGTCTATGTTGTCAATCAGGGTTTAGAAGACACCCGTTTTATGATCCCTCCTAAACCTGGAGATCGTATTGAGCTTAAATTTCATGAAAATCTTGTCCGCATTCCCCGAAAATACAGGCTCATCTATTTCAGCCAAGATTCAGGTAATTATCACAATTTTCTATCTTTATAGATATTGAGGAATATCATGTTTTATTTTATGTTTCAAATATCGACAATTATATAACAGCTTTTATTTATCTAATTTTTTAATGGATAATATTAGATGGGGGGGAGGGAAGATTTTTACTGGTCCGTCTGTAATTTAGAGATTTTGTCAAGTGGAACTCTCTTCAGAAAGGTAAAAATTGCTTTAATGATTTTTGATTAACTAGCTGAATTCTGTCACAATTGGAAATAAAACTTAGTTTGTAATTAGGTAGCCATGTATGGTAAGCCTGTAATTCTGTATAATTAATAATATATTGTTGTGTAATTTTTTCCAATTTTTAAATTTCAGAATTTCTTATATATTTCCAGCCTTCATTTCATATATCTAAGTCTCTCTTTAAATAAAACTTTTCTCACAAAACATTGTTGTCTGATATATATAACTTCAGCTGTATATATTTGTCCTATGGCTATTATCTTAATTTATTTATTTTATTATTACTATTACCTAAGGCTATTTATTTTATTACATCTCTCTATCTAATATTAAAATGATACCTTCTCAAATATAATTATTAAATACTGCATCAATCACTTAATGCTTTATAATTTAATTTTTTTTTTAGGCAGTATTATGGGTATGAGTTCAAGTTTTGAGTTAAGGGCTCGGAGCCAAGAAGATGTTGCATCAGCTAGTCTTGACTGGTGACCTTCACTTCACACCCTCGACTCTTAATACATTGAGGGTGTGAATCTAGTTGCACATAACAGGTAATGCACCATGGAGCTGGGGGTTGGGTGGATCGATAATAAGGTGATATCTTGCTTTTTTTAAAATTATTACTTTGTTGTTTGTGTAATCTAAAGCTTGTTAGAAAATTTCAAACTTATCAAGAAATGGTGGACTGAAAGACAAACAAGAATGTATGAAATGTTTAAGTCTCATGCCCTTACATATTAACCCAACTCTTATAACCAGTTGTTGGCAACTTTATCTCATGGACAGACCCATCTAATATTAATAATAAAAGTTCCCAGTATACCAAGACATAATATAATTCTTTGTACAGGACAAAAGTTTAAAGAAATGCTATGAAATATTTCAATACTGGAAATTGTAAAGGAATCTTTCCTAGCCCACTACATAATGATTTTAAGTGAATAGATTGGAGTGATCTTCATCCTGAAGGAAGTTCTTATAAAGTTAATTATTTCAATAGCAGTAAACTTTTACAATTATTTAACTGCATGTACCCATTATACGTATTAAGTTAGCTTGAATAGAAGCTTCATTGATAGAGGACAGATTGAGAGATATGATGAAGAAATGTGATGCTGCTTATCAGAAATTTAAATGTCCATATTTGGAGATAGTTATTTGACAGTCAAAATTTATGAGTCATGATTCAGTTACCCTTAAGTAGGAGTCTCTCTCTCTTTCTCTCTCACACACTCTCTCTCTCTCTCTCTCTCTCTCTCTCTCTCTCTCTCTCTGAAGAAGGCCTGAAAGATTGGCAATAATAAAACATATTTTGTTTACTTATTAGTTTTATTCTTTCAAATCCCAAGATCGAATCTCTGACCAATTCTTCCACTTAAATATCCAAAAATGCAAAAGACTGGACATTTTACAGAAGCCATAATAATACAAAGCAAATACTTAGAAAATGAAAATGCTCTTCAGTAACACTGATTGATACAAATAACAACCCTACTGAAGTTAGTGACTATCGAGTTATACATCTATTGTCTGTTCCAGCAAAAATATTTGATAAATTTTTTTTTATACAACTTTGTATAATTATATCTATAATGTATGAAGATATTGTGTCTGCATAATTATATTGATAAGATATAAAAAATCTCTTTTCACCTTACCAGTCTGGATACAGGAAAAATTACTGTAATTAATGATTACTGTGCACAAATATACCTGATAAAGGTTTGACGATATCTGCCTGGGAATGGAGGATGAATTACTGCTGCGTATAATACTACAGCATTTAGGCAATGTATGTGCTGCATTCTAAGATATCCTTCACAGATTTTTAGTTCTCACCTCCGTCCTACAGCTTGCACAAAACTCTCTTGTCAGGTGCATCTAGAAATTGCCCACCAATGAACATGTCACCTCCTATAATATTCTAAAACCGCGCTGCCTGGAAGTTGAAGAAATAAGGATATCCAAATCACAGCACTTACAGCCGCCATTCTTGAGAGTGGACAGCTCTCATACCTTGGCAAGAAGTTAGCCAGTGTGGTCCACCAAGAAAATGCAAGTGTACTCTAAATTATGGAACAGCAAAGTATAGCTACTCCCTTCCCAGTGACATTCATAAGGTTATTAAGTAGTATCAGATCAGAATATCTAAATATTATGAATCAGGGCTTAAAAGTAGTTGAGTTACTTATGGAAATTGAGGAGGATAGTAAATTACCATTTTGGTAGTAAAGAAGAAGGGGCATTTCTTTAGTTATACTATGTACAAGAATCCCTCTCACACTTAAAGATATCTTCATGCTGACTCACATCATCACCCTGCACAGAAGGGAGTTTTTGTAGTAAAAAATTAATCCAAAAAGTCACTGTATTATCGACATATGGTACCAAACAAAGGCCTTGGTATGTTGGTAGCAATTTATCGATGATGTGTTTGTAGTCGGGAGACACGGTGGTGACTCTCTGGAACAGTTTTTTGTAGTCACCACCCACCAGTTTGAGAACACCACTATCCAAGCTCGGGAGAATAAGTACTACCACTGAATAGTAAGAGAAGCCATAGAAATTATATAAAACCCTTATAATGTCAATAGGGAGAAAGGATATACTTTATGATAAAACTAGAAACCAGCATATCAATCAGGAAAATCAACACGGCTACTAGTGATAACAGAAGCCAGACAGACACCTCCGGAAATAAACTGGAAAAAAAAATAAGATCCAGTATTTTATATTATCCATGCAGGTATAAAAGCCCCTGATACTGGACCTGTAGTCGCTCTCATTCTTCTTTCAGCCCCTAAGAATACATCACAGGATATGTGAAAGCTCAGCAAAAGACTACTTTTTGACATGGCTAGAAGAAAAATATATGAATATTAATTATAACATTTAGTAACTCTTGTTTTGTGATAAGCAGCACGACTTTAAATTTGAGTTTCCCTTTCATTTAAAAAAGTAACTTAGATCCCTTTACCCCAAAAACAACAAAATTGATTGTGGCTTGTTACATTGAAAATTGCCTTGGAATTTTATATTTTTCTTGTCTGAAAGTAGTTTTTCTTTACTTACTCTTTAAATATATTTTTGCTGATTCGGGTTATTGGATTTTTTTTTTTTACTTCTATGTGGTTGTTGCCAAATTAAGCTTCTTATGAAACAGTTTTGGTCAAATCATAATTATTCACTTACTTACAAAAGTCTTTCTTATCTTATGATTTTATTTTTCCAGGGTTGCTGACTCAGAATTTGGCTTTTATTACCCAAAAGACTATTTAGCTGGCTACTAATAGGTATTTTGATTAAAAGAAGATTGGGTGCAGAAAGTTTTCTTATCAAAGTGTGCTACAATCAACATATTTTTTTAAAGTAAAAATAAAATCACCTCACTCATTGCTTCCTAGCATAATTCCTTCATCATAATTCCAAACAGATCCTTCTGTATTGTAATTTTATGAAATGTACATAGATATTTTTTTATACTTTCAAGTAATTTACTGTTGAAGTAAATAGAAAGAATTTTTTATGTAGACCAAAATTTTGAAAAAGTTCATGTTTTATTTCTGTATCATAAAAAATTGATTAAGCCATTGTTCAAAATAAGAAATGAAAAATTTTTATTTTTTTTTTATTTTTTAGAGTTTTTGTTTATTTGTGACAGGTGGAAGTACAATATTTGGCCTAAGTAAATCAACTTCTAAACTCTCCCATGGGCAGAGCTTTTTCAGACCACAGTTTAAATTCAATATAAGCCAATAAACTTCCAATAGTCTTAAAACAATGTTTTCTATTTAAGGCACTACATAACTCAGTAAAACTATTTTAAAGGTAAATAGTGGGTTGAAGGAAGCTATCTATGATTTCTAACCTTGAACCACAGAATTTAGCTAGCTCTGATGAAGGTTATTATAAGAAAATACATCTCTCTCCAATGCATTCGATGTTTACTTATAATAATAAACCACCAATGCATAATAGTTTTATAAATATAAAGAAAAAAGGTTTAAGCCTCAGTTTATACTCTTGTTTATTATCAACACTATTTATATAAACATCTGTTTACCACCTTACTTATCAACATTTCACACTTTTTATAAATTTAATGTATCAAATACAGTTACAAAAATTATTTTTGTGTGTTAGTTAAATGGTTTAAAATCATAAAAATAATGCTATTGATTGTGACCATTTATTTTCTTCAGATAACCATGAATATATATTCTTGTATATATAGAATATTCTATTGCAGTGAAGATGAACTAACTGTTAAGCTGGTATGGTAATAAAAATACAGGAAATAAGGATTTTCTTTGGTGCATATCTTCTAAAAAAAAGTATCTTAAAAGATGATAAAGACTTCCTCTCCTGAAAACTTATTTTTTGCAATTTTACTTTATTATCAAAAGTAAAAGTGCTCTAATATCAGAAATAATATATAAATAACAAGCTAGTGGAACAGTAGCTTGTTTATTATTCAATGTAAGATTATCTTGATTACCTAACCAAAGCTTAAAGCCCATGATCTTACTAAAATATATTACATCTCCTTCTCTCTAGATCCAGGGGTTGTATTGTTGAGGTCTTTTAGCAAACCGGCTAATCTCATTCTGATGACTGGTTCGATTAGTCCTTTGGTCCCCTCATTTAGTTGCTTCAGGCTTATCCTTCTCAATTTGAGTAGATTTGGGGTCTTCATAGTTCAACAAACCCAATAGTCATCCATGAATCAAAAGTCCTTTTTGAAAAGCAAAAAGAGACAAATTCTGCTTTTATTTTTAAGGGATTTTGCACATGAAAATGCAGTGGACTCTGGGCATTTGGAGGAACTGGAAATATTGGGGAGAAATCTGAATTGGCATACCCAAAAAGATTAATATAAATATTTATGGTAATCAGTATGCTGAATTTAATTAATTACCAGTTCATTATAATACTTTTTGACCCACTTGAGTTATTCTCAGTTTATATAATATATACACACACTCATATCTCCTCGAATAATAAGTCTATAAGATAAAAGAATCAACATTTGTTTCCAATAATAGCCACCAATGAGTCATTCCTATAAAATTCTATTCTCAAATTGTCCCATAAGAGACCCTTACACTATTGCATCTAATAATATATCATCCCAGATGATTAAAGTCCAATCAATTATAAGGTTCCTACCTGAGCAGTCTGTGCTGGGGACAAACATTTATTAAAGTGGTACATTATTGGTAGTTATTCTTCATTAAAGATTATTCTTTTATTATTAATGTTAAGTGGGCTAGTTTTCCGGGGTGATGAATATTAAGAAAAGTTATTATATAACTGAGGATGGCTCAAGTGACTCCTAAACGCTTTATTTACTGAAATGGCTGAGACTAATTGGTCTCCATCTATTCAAAAACTTTGTATAACTAGTCTTAAAAAAGGGAATTTTTTGCCTAACAAAAGCTCTTGACTAAAGATCTGATAGAAGTTACAATTATTAATCATTATACTTGAATATATAAAAATGTTAATAGATGTATACAAATTTATATTCTATTAAAAGTTATTAAAAGGGATTGAGTTGTAAGCATTTACCACTTATTTTACAGTATTATTTGAATGGAAATGACAGTTTGTACTTCTTAATTTTTAATAAAATAGAAATCTGACATAAACCTTTACTTTTAATTTAATGCATAAACATTGCTTGAGAAAAATCCTTCACTGAATTATGCCCATTGTATGAATTTGTACTATATAATGTTTTGGTTTGGCAAGTTACCAGTTGTATTGTAAGTTGTCAAGCTTGACTCCCTTTTTAATGTTTTATATAAGTTCCTGATTAAGGCATATCTTTATATACTTTATATATATATGTATATATATCTTTATTTACATATTACATTCTGTTAAAAATAAATAAAAACATTTTGTAATTTAATTACAATGAATAGTAAAAAAAAAAAACATTCAATGTCAATCACATGAGGAGAGAAGGTGACTAGTGACACCACTCTCAAATTATTTACAGACCTTGTCCCCAGAAGGTCGCGGGGCCATCTTCGTTTGAGCCGACGGGGAGGATTGTAGGGATTGGAGTTAGAAGACAAGGTCTGTGCTAGTGGATTAGGATGGAATGACAGTTTTGTTAATTGATAAAAGAAATGTTTTACGAGTTGCTCATCAAAATTAAACTATTAGGACTGGAGGTTACCCGAATTTACCGTAAATTTTAATTTTTAATTTTACAGTCTAGAAGGTAAACCCGGCTATAAACTAAGATACTGTAAATTTTATTTATTTTATTGTGAATGATATTGTAAGAGNTATACCTATTTATTTACTTTTTATTTTATTTTAAATTCTATGAAATTAAGTGACCTAAATATTCATGCTATTTTTATTATTGCGTACAATGTGAGTGTGACATACACTCACTTGATGATAAGTATATACTAATACTCTTTTGTCTCTGTGGCAGTTTTTAATTAATGCTATATAGAACAAAAATAAAAATGGAATGTAAATAATCTAGGATGGTGTTGAAATTATGATATTTGAAATTAAATTGTTAGTCCCTTCAATGTGTGGTTAAAGCACTTGTATATTGAGAGCTGTTGAAATATCAGTATTATTATTCTTCAGCTCAGCAGTAAGAAGAATTTTGCTTATTATGTCTGTTCTCTTAAACATCTTTACCACAATTCCAACTCAATTTTTTTGTTTCTGAGATCCCCAGCTTTGTATTAAATAAAACATTTGATCTTTGGCTGTGGTGGGCTAATTACTATAAATAGAATGTTTTTGTTTACTTTAAATGTTAATTATGAGTAAGGTTAATTTTTCAGATAACACTGGCAGAACCATGACAAAATCTCTTTAGGGTATATAATTTATAAAGATGATAGCTTCGAAAGATTAATAAATTCTAATTGTGAAATCATGTAGTGAAGAAAATAGGCGGTATTATATAAACCTTTTTTTAATTTAATCGATAATTCAGTTATTTATTTTTCTGTGAAAGATTGATTAGGTTACTGCATATGTGCAATATTAGAAATTACCATTAGCATTTTGTGTGTGTGTAACATTGTTATCTATTGTATGTTTTTGAGTTATGTGTTTTTTGTTTTTTATCCTACATAATTTTTAGAAATGACTCAAATTTCTCATTTTATTGCTCAAATTCTTTCTAATTTTATTAATTTTAAGACTTTTTCTTGTATTGATTTTGTTTATAAGACTGTTAGTTATTACTTAGCCAGTTTTATTATTAAGTAAAATACTCTATTTCATGTGGTTGTTATTTTTAATGTATTATTCTTAATAATTTTTTAAAATACAAATTTGATCTACAGAGAAATTGTGTAGTTAAGGCTCCTTATTTAGTCATTATTGACATATTTTTTACTAATGTTACAAACAGAAAGATGTCTCAGAAAATTATAAATTTCAATTTATTTCAAGCACTTCTTTAATAAATTTAGGAAATTCATCGTCAAGAATTAATTAAATCTGCACACCTTTGGAATAAATTGAAAATGTATTATTAACATAGTTGAGAATTAGATTTATTTTGTAGACTCTTATTATTTATTGGTTAACCAAAAAAATAAAAGTATCTTGAAACCAAATTCTTTACATTCCATATATTTAAGTTGATTTAAATGTACTAAATAACTTCAATGTTTTCTATATTTTACTTAATTTTATNAATTCTTTAAAATGTTTAAGTAGAACATAAACAAAATTTACCACAAAGTCTTCAGCAAGACCAGGGATTGTTTAATAAATGTTATTCACATTTACTCTATATTAAATCTAAGCAATAATCTATATTATTAAAATTAATATTTTTTCCTATCAATGAAAAGCTGTGTTTTTTAACACAACTGTTTTAATTTAATACTTAAATTAAAAAAAAAATGCTTTAATGGAGGAGAGGTCTTGACATATATTTCTTCCCTCAGCTAAGATGTTTCTTTGCACTTAATAAAATATGATAAATGGAAGGTCCTTCATTTAATACTGTGATTTAGAATAATTCAATTCCATGTTAATTCGATAAGTCCAGATGATTAACAGTTTTAAATATAGATATGCAATATTTTTCTACACTGTTAGTCATAAAGACAGTAATGTTTCAAAAATAATAATAGAGTAAATTGAACTCAGATCAAATACCAGATAGGCAATAAATCAAATTGAGCTGCAATAGAATGACAAGAAAATATGCCATAATGAAAAATATTAGCATACTGAGTTTAACTGAATATTTCTCTGTGTCATTATCACTTTCCAATTTTTTGTTCTTACCTGAAACTTGATCAGTTTACAGATTATCCACCTGACTTGATTTCCCAACAATTTTTAGATCTTTACTAAAACTTGACAATTTTTTAAAAATATTCAAATCTATCTCAGCAGTACATCAGATTTTAAACTCAAGATGGCAATAAGTTGGTGGTATTAATGACATGCGACTTTAAAAAAAAATAGAATCAAACCAAATACACATTATTTAGCTGCACTCAATCTTTAAAATGACCTTAGCTTTACTTTAAAATTTGGTTCAAAACATACATTTTACTATATAATATACTTATTTAATTATCCATGTCACTAAACTCTCTAAATTATTTTGTGTTAGATCATTCCATTAGTGTATAATTGTATTTTATTTANATCTTCTCAATCCAAAAAACATAGCATGTAAAATGCTAGCATGAAAATAAATCATGCAAAAAATAAAATCACACACACACACACACTAGCCTTTCATTGTTTCCAATAATTCCTCAAGTCGAGTGAGAAGTGAGGAGCGGTGGAGCCCGCAATTATTAATAGTTAATAATTTTCTCATCGTAACTGTGTCATAAAAAAAAAAAAAATTACATCTCATTTGTAATTTTTAAAATTTATTATTGCATTCTCTGGAGTTATTCTTCTATCTTATTTTTAGATGTCACTGTTTAAGAAAAAGAATCTAAAAATTGAATAATATTTTATTTTTCTGTCTACCTACTTTTTATTCGGCTGGCATTTTTGATCATGTAAGCTTCTCAATTTTGAATAGAAATATTCCTATTTGAAGCTAATAGATTAGAATTGTTAATGCTAAAACAACTAGAATCCCCTTCTGAATTCGGAAAGTTTCAATTATATACCCCCTTTTTTTTTATGTTTTTATTGTTTTAAGAGTTTTGATTTATTACACAGGATTTGATACTATATGTTATACACACTGGCACATCTCTATAGGGTCAATCAGTGAGCAGGCTAGCTGTCTGCACAGATAATTATTATTCAGAATGACAATAGTCTTATGTTATCCGTTATCCTCAACAAAGAATAATAAACAATAATCATTACTGAAAAAAGTTTGCATCATAGGGGAATTAGAATATATTTCTAAATAATTTTAGTTAGAGGATAATATGGGTAAAGGGTATTGTTAATTTTTAAATATTGAGTACTATTTACATAGTATTTTACATATTTAGCATTTACTTTCTCTCATTGTAAGGAAAGTTAAAATTATGAGGCTAGAAAAATAAAAATATAATCTCCCTTCTGTTTAATTATAATTAAACAATTTTTTCTGTATTCCACGCACTGGTTTGACATATTCTTAAAATTATATATTATTATTTTTCTTCTTCTGATGCCTTGTTTTGTTAAATTTATTATTATTAATTAGTCTTTTTAATGTAGTTGTGGATAAGGTTTTATTCTTGTAATGTTAAGTTTTGTATTTTTTTTTTTTTTTGTTTGGGGGGGCATATTCTTTATACTTTATCAATAATTTTAAATTTTGTTTCAATTTGTTGAAATTATAAATATATTTTATTTTTATTTGTGTGTTTTATTATTCCACAAGTTAAATTTAAGATCTGGCAAATATTTTACTATTCTCTTAGCTTCTTAGTATTGTGACAACTTGATAAAACATAAATCCATTTTCAAATGGAGAGTTTTTTTGACCGTACATTATTAGATGATTTTAGTTGGGGTTCGGTCAAGGTAGATCCAAAAAAAAAAATACAAATTTAAAAAAATGTATTTTTTAAAAGTATTATCTGCCAACGTTTCAGCTTACATTGTAAGCCATCTTCAGGGCTATCATGAAGACGAGAGAGGACGTCCTGTCCTGTAAGCCGAAATGTTGGCAGATAATCTTTTTAAAAATACTTTTTTTTTAAATTTGAATTTTTTTTTGGATCTACCTTGACCGAATCCCAACTAAAATCATCTTATAATAAATCCATTTTGTATGTCAAAATACTCTACTTGTTGACCAAGGTTATTAGCTAGAAACAATTAGCTAACCTTTCAAGACTTTAAAAATAAAAAATCAATAATCTAAATATTCTGAAAAATTACTTCTAGGCTTACGAATGAGCCTTTATGAATTATGTATGTAACATAACTTTATGAATTGAGCAGGACAATAGTCATGTTTTTCATAGCTTCCTATTCCTTATTGCCTGTTTCCTCTTCCTGTGTCAAGAAGGATGAGTTAAGTCAGGGTTTCGGCCAGTATCAGAAAAATATAATATTCCAAAATTGTTGGGTAATTATTTCATTATTGCCAATATTTCGACTTAACTTGTAAATCATCATCAGGGTGATAGTGATGTGTGGGGGAATCTCTGAGGGAGGTTATGGTCACATTTCAGAGTGCAAACTGAGTGCAGTTTAGCTCTGCACTCTGAGATGTGATCATAAACCTCCCTCGGAGATCTCTCCAGACATCACTATCGCCCTGATGATGATTTACAAGTTAAGTCGAAACATGGAAATAATAATATAATTACCTACCAATTTTGGTAAAATTGTAAAAACATGTAAAATGATCTACATAAATATAGTTGTTACTTACTTCTGACTACTAATAGCAATATTCATCAAAAGTTGAAGTAGAAACATAACTCCTCAATCTCCATTTTTATAATATAGTTGATGAATCCTTTTCTTAACCATTTTTTCAGTTAAGAAATTTAATAATTTATTTAGTAATTGATTGAACATATATATTTTCATTCTAATAAAACTGCTATCATCTGTAGCCCACAGATAAAGACTTGATAAACCAAATTATTATACCTTTTGGGTCATATTCTGGCTCTAACCCTCTTCTCTTTTTTTAATAATTTGGCAAACAACTGAAGCAGTTCCAATAATTAATGGCCAAAAAAAGTATATATTGAATAACTAGTATCAAATAGTATGTAAATATGCAAGGGCTTGAAATTTACTTGTGTAGTGTTTCACATAGATAATTATGACAATACTTCCAAACAACTTTCAACAACAATAGAATTTCCATAAAAATACTTACTCTTGAAAATGTAGCTTAAAATAAAACCTACAGTTCCTATAAACCTCAAGTAAATTTTGCTGTTTAGAACCCAGACTACGTTATTTTAGAATAAATAGAACCACTAAAGACTATGGAGAGGCCAAAAGGATTTAATGCCTAAATGTGTACATACATATATATTTGATTGCATTATGTTAAACTGCAATTTAAATTTGCTTGTATTATATATAATTTGAAATTAGAATTGTCTGAAAAAATAGAAATATTCTTTTAAGAAGTATCCCCCCCCCCCCCCCC
>KZ808585.1:77998-91072 GCA_000696205.2 Oncopeltus fasciatus | reverse complement strand
ATATAATAAATGCACACCACTACTAATTTATTCCTTTTCATTAATATACAGCTTCTTTCTTTTTTTTTTCTATTTTCATTTTAATTCTTTATCACATTTACTCTTCAAATTTTTTTAACCTTCAAGAGGTAAAGAACTTGAAATTCTGTTGATAATAAGAAAGTACCTTCAAATGATTGGTAGTACCTATATCTATAACTAACTTGTATCTATATTGCTTAAGAATATTACTTAAACAATATAGATAATATTATATTACCTATATTGCTTAAGTAATATAGATAATATTACTTAAGTAATATAGATAAAAATTATTTTTATCAACATTATCAACAGCATCAACCAGGTACTTTTTACTTTTTGCATCATAAATAATTTTTAAAACTAATTCAATTAAATACATTTTAAACTGAAAGCTCACTTTGTCATGATCATGTTTTATTAAATAAATTATGTTTTTCTCTAAAAATGGCACACATCTGAGAGAATAACTTAATGAATATGATTTCATGAGAATCACAAATGTTTCCAATAAATGTGATAAATTAATACGTTAAACTAAGAAGTTATCATAAATAAATTGAAAAGTTGATAAAAATAATTTTTTATTTTTCCAATTTAATAATAATATTTCAGTATTTTAGAATAAAATTCAGCACTGTTAATCAAAGACCCAATAGAGTCACGAAATTTTCAAATAATGCATGTTCAATGTTGGCTATGAAGTTTTTTTTTTTAACCTCAACTATTTTTATTTCTATGAGCCTCCTACAAAATAAGAAAAATCTATACTAATCTAGCAAAAACTAGAAAAGCCAATTTTCAAATCATATATTTCTTTTCTAATCACATGCTGTTATTAGAACCTTCCTTCAACAATAGTGGGTCTTTTTAATTTATGTTCCAACATATTTTAAACAAACGAACAACCCATAATATCTATTGGCAATAAAAAATTAGTATTTTCCATCACTCAAGTAAACCATAAGCTTTGATTAAACAGAAGTTAATTTAATTTTTGGCATATTAATTTTAAATAATATGAGAAATAAAATCCATTTATAAACTTTAAATGATCTGAAGCTATACAAAGAAATGTCCTATAACTTTCTATTATTTATCCCAAACTCAACATTAATTTTATTGTGATTCACTTAAACTAAAATAAATATTGTCTATACAATACCTGCAAAAAAAATTGCATATATTCTGCTATTTTTTTGTTGTTTTTTTAAATCCCTCACCCTCCATAGATTTTTCATTTATTTATTTATACTAAACTTTCTATCACTAAATTAATCTTCTTAAATACCTTAATAAATAAAATAAACTTAGACTGATGAATAGTTGAGAAAAAAAAATTTCTTGATTTATGTACTCACTGAAAATTACATATCACTTTTCTTCACTATACTTTGTTTGTATTTAGAATTTCATAGTAGCTTATAAAAAAAAAGAAAAAGTGAGCAGTAGGTTTTTTACAAAGATAAAGAATTTTCACCCATTCATGACAAAATGAAGATCAAACATATAAAAATGAGATTTATGTTCCATCATGTAAAATAGAGAAGAGTTTAAGTGAAATAATCTTTTAACTATCTCTTCCCAGTAACAAAAATGAGCTAGTAATATTATAAAATGCTTTTAGAAATCCAAATTTATCTAAATCTAATTCTAAATTAATAATCTAAATTATTATTATTTATTTATCCAAATTCAGTAAAAAAATCTTTCCCTCTCAAATTTATTAGAAAAAAAAGGAAGATATATGCAGCTTGGCTTAAAAGAGAAAACAGGGAGAAAAGGATAATTAAAATTAAAATTAGAAACCCAACAATTAGAAAGATCAAATTTGTAAGTCTCACCTATAGTCAGCTGAAGATAAAATTTCATAATAATACATGAGCTGAGCTTTGTGGTCACCCTGATGACTCCAGCTAAGTACATACTGACCAGGAGTAGCACACACATGAGATCCTTGAACACTTTCCCCATCCCGACAAAGAAGCGGTCCTTCTACTTTGGAATCTCCATCTTCAACTGAAACATAAAGCATAAGTTATGAAATTAAATATTTATTAATAAATTGATTAATAACCAAAATATTACCTATATAAGCAGGGTATAGTTAGAACTTGAATCCAGCAGGAGAAAGAAACTAATACAAAAAATGCAAGGGAGTTAGAATAAAAAAATATTACTACCTCAGCCAGGATTTGAAAAATCTTAGCAGGAGACCCGGGTTCGAGTCCCGGCTGAGGTAGTAAGATTTTTTTATTCTAACTCCCTTGCATTTCTAGTATAACATTTATTTGGGAATTAATACCAAAACTAAAGTTATAATTTAAAAAAGAAATATAAGGGAAAAAAAAACAAGAGTCTAACAAATAGCCAACAATGTTAACTCCTTCGAACATAAGATGATATATTCGTCTTACTTGGAGGTTTAGACTCAGAGTAAAGTGCGGAAGTTGGAGAGATTATCTTGCTAGCCTCTGTGGTGCAGTGGTCAGCATAACTGCCCGGAAAGCAGGCGACCTGGGTTTGAGTCCCGACTAAGTTAGTAAGATTTTTCTTTTTTTCTGGCTCCCTTGAATTTCTTCTATAAAATTTAACCTGGGATTAAATACAACGACTAGAATCATTATTCAATATTTACATTTTCATTTGCAACCTGTTGATTAAGTTCATTTTAGCTCGATATTGGATGAAGGAAAGTGGGGATTTATTTTAGAGTGAAAAATTAGAATAGTAATATATTCATTACTAAAAGTTTTACAAAAGATTGAAGATTTCATATTCTAGTATTTATGTTCTGTTATATATTTTTAAAGTTTAAACTATCACCCCTTTTAACTTCGAGGGTTGTCTANTTTTTTTTTTTTTTTTTTTATGTCTGCAATAAGCATTGAGACATGCGGTGTCATATCTTCTGAGTAATCTTCTAGGACACATATGAAATTTTTTTTTTTAAGCGAAGAAGGCACTTACAAGTGAAGGGCTTAGTATCAAAAGTGGCAGGATGAGTGTCTATTAGGCGAGAGTGTCAATTGGAGTCCCTCTTTCCAAGAATCTTAGTGTTTGAATGGGAGGTTTAAAAAAAAGACAAATGTACAAGTCATTAATTTGACAAGATATTTGCACAGATAAGCCATTAAGTCAAATAACATTTAAAAATTAGCACTTTAGTTATATACTTGAAACTTGCTTTATTTAAATGAACATTAACAATCTTTATATATTGAAATTCAAAACTGACCACAATGTGCATAACAAATTCATAAAATTATTGAATAGCATTGAATATTATTTAATCAAATGATTTTTTTAACTTGCATTTATTCACAATTTATTTATTTGTTATTCACAGATTAGCTTGTATACCTGCATAATTGTGTTTAGGTGATCCAGAGCGACGTGAGACCATAAATGTAACATCTTCACGTATTACATCAAAATCCCAAGTAATTACACTTCCTGCATCTATTATATTAAGTTTTACTTCATGAACCTGCAACAAAAAATAATTAAACTGAAATTTATCTCCTTCTTCTGCTCTTCCTTCTGGATTATTTTAAGGGAAACAGCATTGAAAAGCAATTCACAACTACTTAAAGTGACCCAAAAAAATTTTTAAAATAGAAGGAGGAATCGTGGGGAATAAAGAAATATCTCAAATTAATCAATCTTATCATAACTAGACAGGAATGAATAATGACTTTTTATTTGAAAAAAGAAGAAACATAAGCTTAAAAGCAAGCCACAGTACTAAATCAAATTTCTGAGCTATATCCAGGAATACAACCAAACCATATTCCTTTTGCTTAAATTAAAAGGAAATATGAATAACGATTTAGTAGCATTGCTGTATGGCAGAGGGTGCAGTGAAAACCAAATAGGTAGGAGGAGTACTATTTAAGAGAATAGGTCACAGATGAGTGAGGAGGAGCTATATTTCATTTTTTGTTCGTGCTTTGACAATTTAGCTGCTATTACTTATAGTATATAAATAATGTTTGTTAACTTTTCAACATTATAGTGTTTTAATTGGTGATGAGAGAATTTAAGATATGAGTGAAAAGAGACTCAATCAAGTGGATCTTGGGTAATTTAAATTCAAGGTCAATGTTTTTTTTTTCTTTTGTTTTGAAGAAGCATCAGAGGACTATTGTCCAGAGATCTGAAAGGTTAGAAAAGTATGAGGGGATACAGTTATGAGCAGATTAGATGAAGTAGTCAACCTTATCAAGATGTTTGTATCGGTAGGTAGCCTAGTATGTTGGTTTCTTTAAATATAAAACAAGAAGATTCAGTAACTGAACTGGACTGTACCTTTTAGGATTTGTGTTCTTGCAGCTAAATTGAGGATGTTTAGCATCTGCATCAACAGCATTAAATTTAGCCTCCAACAATAAAGTGACTCTGAGGGAGTCAGTAAGGGGGAGGTTTGGAAATATTGCTAGCTAGGCGGGCAGTAGTCAAGGAGAATTATGATGGAATGTTGACAAGGAGATAGTACGTGACAGTTGACGGTTGCTAATGGCCTAAGGCTGTAGATTGAGGTTCAGGAAAGTGATTTATGGATGATTTTATTATTTGGATGGGGTGCCTCTAGTTGGGATTTCAGCTGAGGGATCAGTTCTGAATATTGTGTTTATGTCTAGTGGAACGTATATGTGTGATAAGTAACTTTCTATCTTCACTGCCTACTTTTTGTTATAACAGTTCATTTTTTTTTTGTTTTAAGACCCCATTATTATTCCTTTAATTTATAAACCATAGAAAGACTTTAATTAATTTACAAACATAGTTACCTTTTATCCTCAATAAGTTTTAGCCAATGCCGGACAGAACCCATTAAAAAAAAGATTTGATGGTTTAAAAATAAAATTCTATAAGCAGACAGACTTTTTTTTTATAATGTAATATAAGTGATTATTATTACTACTTTACTTATGTCTTTCTTTCTTTTTTTGGAAAGGAACAAAATACCAGCTTATTTCACCAATCAGCTAAGATCCTTTAAAAATGGGGCAGCAGGTTAACCCATGGGACCTATTCAGGGCTCACAATCCTGCTTTCAAAACCCGCCCAGGGCAAGCTTTTTTGAATAAATAAGACCATGAGCTTTTATTTATTGATAAAAGCTTGTCCTGGGTGGGAGGACGGATGTTTAGAATGTGATGGAAGCTGTAGGTATCCCCTGCCTCCATGAACCTAAATGGTTGAAAGAGAGGCTAAATATTACAAAGTGTAATTTTCAAGAGGCTCACTTTTGACACTGATGAGATTTAATTATAAAGAGTTTCTAATTAACTGATGATAAAGGTCGATTATAAATTTTTTATTTTAGGCTATCAAATATATCATAGGTCAAAAACAGATGTTATAATAAATAATATTTTATTTAGTTATTTCCTTGGAAAGATACATAATCTGATAATTTCTAGGAAGAAAATAATATAATTTTTTTTTTTTAAGATTTAGTCATTTTACTTATATGACAGACTTGAAATAGAGGTAATGATAAGTACTGGATAATTATTAAATGTAGTACCAAAAGATACCTACCCAAGTTACCTTAATGTACACAAGCAAAATAAATTAAATAGCTTTAACTAAAGATTTCTATTGATAAATGAAACACTATTGAAATTACAATTTTAGAGATCTAAAAATATTTAACATTAAATAAGTGAATTTAATATAGAAAATATGGAAATGAAATAAAATTTATGGCTAGGAAAAGTGGAAATACTTGAGTAATCTGTAATTTAAAGTAAGGCTGTGAAATATCCAGACCAATGATTTTTACGATTAAGATCATTTAAAAAAACAAAACAGTTCTCCTAACTAACCTAGTAAATGCAACTAGAGTAGACCAATGATTAATTTTAAGATAGTTATTTTACTGATTAAATTAGATAGTTATCATCCCTAGAGTAAAAAATCATAGCTTAACAGTAAATTTTTCATAGATTTTAATGTATCTCGCAACAAAACTATTATCCATTTCGTGATGTCAATATGCTGTAACACAGCATTATTATTACTTTTATTATTTTTTATTTTTTTTAATGATCTGCCATTCCTGCCCACACAAAAATTTTCTTTAAATTTTATAAAAGTAGTCGGGTAGCTATCCCCCAGATTTTTTTTTTTGAAGCAAAAATATGTATGCTATTAAAACGTGTGGTTTAAGTACGTCTTAGAGATGTACTCATAATTAATTAAGACTAGATTATAGGTACCGGATACACTAAGATTTTCCCAAAATTTTTTATAGTGATAATTAGAAAATTAACTAAAGTACCCTTTACTTTAAAAAAAAACTACAAGATAAGAATGATGACCAATTGTTAAGTTGACAGAATAGAATATTTATTTTCAGAAATCTAATATACATTAGAATTAGGATTAGTTGTGAAATATGGTCAATTTACTCATAATAAACGTTTTTACTTTTTGATTTTACAAATGTTTTTGATTTTTGACTTCTTTAAGATTTATTTTTTTTTAAATAATAACTAAATGTGTAGGTTCATCACTTTTCATTTAAAAACTGATAAAATGCTTTAAAAGTATTTATTAGCAGTCTGTTGTTTACCACAAATTAGATAAGAATTTCAAATCTATTATTTATACAAATAGTTAACTCTTAATTTGTTTTATTATTAAAAACAATAAGGTCATCTGCAAATAATTAATAAGGACAATTATTTATTTTCAAATTTCAACTGTTATTAGTGGATAAACATCTGTTTTATTAACATTTAGGTTCTAATTAAAATTCCCAATATTTTGTTAGTATAAAAGAGAATACACAATGATATAAGCTTACCTGTTGTTTTGATAGGCTGACAGAATGGTACATACTCTCATCAGTCATATGGTTTCCTTCCTTTCCTAATTCACCTTCTGTTAAGTACAAGCTTTTAGGAACTAAAGATCCTTCAACTATGCTAGTCTAAAAAATAACCAAACATTGCTATTACAATTTGAAAATTAGATAACATTTTTATCTTCCTGTTAATTCAAATAATTCCATAGGCTTCTATCAAATGTATTTTGTAAAAAAGAAATTAACTAATTCTCTAGCTGAAAATTTTTAACTAAATTAACTTTTTATAAAAAAGGCCTAATGACTTAATTAACAGATAAATATTAGACCACATTAGACATGCAAAAATATACATAAACAGAAAAAAAAATCACACTAAAATAATTTTACCTGAGGTAAAATTTAATTGGAACTCAAGAAATTCACATTAATATCATCAAACTATTAAAAAAAAAAAAAATATTCTCTTCTATATATTTATAAGTCACAGTTATAGAATGTAATAGCTGTAATGTAATTTATAACAGCTATGGATTTAAATGTTTTAACTTTTAGCTGGTCCCTTTTCTTTTAGATATTGAATCAAATTCAGTATTTGATGTCCAGTTTTATTAACATTGCATCCACAGTTTTAAATGGATCTTCCCTCCACTCTCAAGCTGGTAAGCATTAATAGCTCTAGCAAGAGTTATGATATGATAGCAGGTAGAAACCACTAACTTTGCTGAATTATGTTAATCATATGGACACACCCTCTCTTTTAAATATACTACAATTTGAACACATTCCCTCATCCATGTAATCAAAAGCCATGAATCCTCTCTGGGTGCCTCTAGTTGGGATTTCAGCTGAGGGATCAGTTCTGAATATTGTGTTTATGTCTAGTGGAACGTATATGTGTGATAAGTAACTTTCTATCTTCACTGCCTACTTTTTGTTATAACAGTTCATTTTTTTTTTGTTTTAAGACCCCATTATTATTCCTTTAATTTATAAACCATAGAAAGACTTTAATTAATTTACAAACATAGTTACCTTTTATCCTCAATAAGTTTTAGCCAATGCCGGACAGAACCCATTAAAAAAAAGATTTGATGGTTTAAAAATAAAATTCTATAAGCAGACAGACTTTTTTTTTANAGAAACATTTTTTTTTAAATATATAACCTTTATTTATATATTACATTCTGTTAAAAATAAATAAAATCATTTTGTAATTTGATAACATGAATAATAGAAAATAAATGACATTAATGAAAGTCACATGAGGAGAGGAGGTGACCAGTGACACCACTCTCAAATTATTTACAGACTATGTTCCCAGGAGGTCGCTGGGCCATCTTCGTTTGAGCCGACGGGGAGTGTTGTAGGGGTAGGAGTTGTAATACAAGGTCTGTGCTAGTGGATTAGGATGGAATGGCAGTTTACTGTGGAAAAGGCTGAAGCGGGAAGAAATTATATTCTGAACAAAAGGAATATTAAAATCGTGGTGAAGAGAGGAATTGGATATTTAATAAGGAGTATTTGCGATTATTCGGAGGGTTTTGGATTGAAAAGACTGGATTTGTTGGATGTTGGAAGGCTTGGTGGCACCCCAGATTTCTACTCCAGATGGGTCGTAATAAGGTTTTGTAGAGCGTCAGTTTGTTTTCAATCGTAAGATTGGAGTTCTTATTCATGAGTCTGTATAGAAGTCCATATCGTCGATTGAGTTCTTGCCTTTTAATTTTAGTATGTTCTCCCCATTTAAGTCGTGAGTCAAGATGGAACCCAAGGTAACTAACAGAAAGATAAAACTAAGATAAATTATTCAAAAAATTAAAAACATAAATAACCACTGATGTAAACAGCAGAATGTATCACAGTTAAGAACTATTATTCAAACGATATGTGGTACTACAGAATGCTTTTTTTAATATATTAAAAATTTATTTAGTTATTAAAGTTATGATTAAAAAAGATAAAGCCAAGATAACATAAAAACTGTTTTTTGACTTCCCACCCTACTCCAAACACCCTGGGAAAACTTCTAGCTTTTGATAAAAATGGCTCAATGGCATAGTTCAATTCATCTTTATTATAAGTGAGAATGAAAGAAGTACTATGGAATAATTATGAAAAAAGGTCTCGTAAAATTGGCTTTTTTATTTATTTTTTATTCAGCTTTACATAAAATCTTGTTAGATAAAGAATTTTGTTTTGAAGTAAAGTGAAAATGAAAAATGATTAGCTCTATGAACATTAGTAGAGAACGACATTTTGCTATTTTTTCAAGTTTGCACTATTTGCAGTCCCCCTTATCATTTTAAAAACCAACATTATTATTCTTCAATAACTCTTTGACATAAGTTAAATTTAGGTGGCCTAGTCCAACATGCTTTTCTTGTTAAGAAAGGTTTAAACATTTTATTTATTCAATAAGATTATCACCCTTCAAATTTAAGATACAACCCAAATTTGTACTAGGCCTTCATGATTACTCATTTGTCATATTTAAATTCAATCTGTTCATTATGAAACAAAAGTTGTTCAATTTATTCCTTGATTTGTGAAAGGTCAAGCAGCTAACAAGTACAAATTTAAATCTGGCACATAAAGAGCATTACACAATTTCAAAGTGTAATTATACCAACACCTGTCATCTTTAGAGAGTTACTGCTTGCCATAACCATACTCACCTGACCCAGAGGAGTATATTCCACAAACAATAGCTTATGTTTACCTTATGTTCTATCCATTTTCCACACTTCAGACAGTAACCAACATTCGTCATGACAAGCACTGAAAACCTTAGCCACAAAATACATATTTCTATTTTCATCATTAGTGGGTTTCGTCATTAGTTAATACTAGTTACATGCCCAACTGCATTACACTTGAAACATCTAATTTTTCATCATTTTTTTAAATAGCTCACTGTTTTTCAAGAAGTGTCCATTTTCTTACAAAAATTACAAACTAATTCATCTAATCTTCTTGAAATAAAAACTTTTTTCTCACTTTTACTGTTCAATTGTCATAAGTTTTTTCTTTGATACACTTATTTATTTATTTTTCTGACTATTTAGAAATCCGTCCTTCAACTTTACTCATTAGCTAAGCTTGTAAAATTTAAAGTTCATATCACTTGTGCACTCAAAAGCAATTAATTAATAAAACTTTATTAGTAATTACATTCTACACATGTGCAACTTGTAATGTGCTGGTTAATAGTAATAATAATAATATTTACAATATAAGTTAATATAAAAAATATACATAAAAAAAAGAACAGTTATACATAAATATTTTAATTAGCCTGTACATTGACAAATCACTATTTACAGTTGTTTAATGAGGAGGTAACACAGCTATTTCCTATTCAGGCATAGTGGGTTATCAGGATGAGTAATACTGGATATAGTTTGGGTTAAAGGATTGGGATGCATGGAAAGTTCTGAGTGGAATTTATTAAAATGGGTAGTGATGTGACGTCTTTAACAAAAGGGATCTCAAGGTCATTGTAGAATAAGGAGTTTGCGACGAATAAGTTGCATCAACTATGATTCTGAGGGTTTTGAATTGGAAGAACTGGATTCTCAATAGTAATAACAAATGAATCATACAGGCAAGCTATGTAATGCCTTAGCTGCTAGCATTTCACCTGATATTATTTCTACAATTTCTTTTAATTTATAATGCAAATAATCTAATTCATCAATAAATTGCATCAGGCCATTTCTACACTTTAATGAATGAAATTTATAATTTTATAAAGTTTGTTTATACTTACATCTATATCACACAATGATTCTAACTTCACTAACATAGCATTGGAGTTTGTGAATGATGTTTATCTCTCAGAACATTTTCACTCTCAGAACTAACTTTTTACTTAATTTTATTGCCATTTCTTAAGCCTTTTGTTATAAATACTGTATTGGAATTTTCAAACCTCAAAATTACTTTGGTCTTTCGATAAAATGTTAGAATATATTTCTGTGTTAATTTTTGTTGAATATTAATATCTTTTGTAACATAAACTAAAATGTTACAACTCATAAAAAAATAAACAAAGCCGACAACAGTCAAACTTCAGCCAAGCTGATAAACATCCCCACTATTTCTTAAGTCTAATAATTCATTACAAAATAAAAGTCTTTATTTTTTTAATTTAAACACTTCATCTAAAAAACATGAATATCACGTTTGAACAAGAACAACTATATGTAAACTGTTACCTTCCCTTATTACCTGTGATGGCAACAACATAAGCAAATTGTCATTGAAAAAACTATACTTAACATACATATAAGTTGAATAGATCAATTAAATTTCTCCTTATTTGTTTAAAAATCCATTTATTTATAGTAATAGACTATTTTCTGTTAAAATAATAATATAAAATAATTTGTTTTTCTACTCTTCAAGGAGCTCTGAGTGTATCCTTAAGTTCTATTACTTGTAGAGTTAGTGGAAATCAAATCCCATATTTCCCAATCAGGTTTTTGGCTATCTTCAGTATTTATTTTATTTCATAAATAGTCCTTGATTACCTTGGACATATTTTAGCTAATTTATGGAACAGGTTTCTCTTATTTAGGGGAAGGTCTCTAGAATCAACATTTGAGAGTGGTGTTATTGGTCACCTTCTCTCCTCATGTGATTGATATTGAGTGCCATTTTTTTTCTAATTCATTGTGGTGATCAAATTACAAAATGTTTTAATTTAACAGAATGTAATAAATAAAAAACGTTTAATATAAAAAAAAAAAGAATCAACAGAAATTGAAGAATTACTAAATGATACTTATAAATATTTTGTTTGGTTGTGGTTTTTTATCCCACGTAAATTTTAAACAATTAATGAGAGGGAACAGAATAAAAAAATCTATCTGTCCTCGCGAGGCAGAAGGCTGAAACTTTGATGAAAAAAAAAACTTTATTATTTACAAATCAGTTTTAATTCTTCAGTTCCCAAGACCGAATACATGACTAAACTTTTTACATATTGCTCGATGGTCAACTAGTTACCTCCAAACTATGTATTTTGTTTTATTAACAATAATCTTTTTTAAAAAAATGCTACTTTAATTTTTTTACAATAGCAAACATCCCCTGCTTTCATAGAAAATCTATAGGACCCTCCAAAAATTTCAAAATTAATTTTTGATGTCGGGGAAAAAACTTTCTAATATCCCAGAGAAACCTTTTTTATTCCTTTTTTCTCATACACTCAGGCCTACATAAACACATATTTGGCAGACCATGTTTGCTCTTTGAAATATAATGATAAATTTTTTAAAATGTATTTTAGGGCAAAATTAGAACACAGTTCCACTTTCTCTCCACACAATGAAACCTCCATAAGGCTGATGGATAAGCTATTCATGAATGATATTTCATCAAATTTCCATAAGAGTCCCATCACCTATCAATACTTATATATCATAAACAATCTGAACTATTCTGTACTACCTAAGAGAATTCCTGGACATTGCTTTCTCTTTTGAGAGGTTTGAAAGACAATGAGTCCTTAATTAATTGCATGAGTCCCTCGTCTCACTTTTTCACCTGACACAAGAGGTCCTAGAAATCCTGGTACATCCAAATTAGATAGCTCATCTAGAAATCAGAAAGAATTTACTCAACATTTGGACTTCTCGACCAAACAAGAAGAACTTACATGATACCATTTAAGCCAAGCAGAAACTGAGGCCAATAACCTGCGCATTACTATTTTCCTGGTTTTAGCAGGCTTAAAGGGAAAAGGTTTGTCATTACAAGTAGTTTATTCCACATTATTATCGCCAAACTTACTGGCTCTATGACTCTTGTATAGGCAACAAAACAAATGGCACAAGGTCAATGATCATCTGCAAATTTATTTTTAGGCAAAGAGTACAGTTGAAGTATGCGATTTTCATCACAATAGAAATATCTGAACTTTGTCAAAGAAGTAGATGAATCACAAGCATTGTTAGATGACTTTTATCACTAAAAAATTTATTTGTCATCATCCTTCCTGCTATATATTGTGAGGACTCATCTTGAGTAATGAATACTTACAAAAGTGATGCCCTGCACACTGTCCCTTAGAGCCATTCTTTCAAATCACCATCATCTTTACTTTTATAAGTAGTGTTTAATCTTAACCTTACTGCTATCAATTTTTTTTTTGTTTTTTTGTTTTTGGTTAAGAAGTAAATTGACAGAACCTTCAAATAAATAAAAAATATATTATATTTTATTTT
>KZ808585.1:60490-72528 GCA_000696205.2 Oncopeltus fasciatus | reverse complement strand
TATAAGCTTACCTGTTGTTTTGATAGGCTGACAGAATGGTACATACTCTCATCAGTCATATGGTTTCCTTCCTTTCCTAATTCACCTTCTGTTAAGTACAAGCTTTTAGGAACTAAAGATCCTTCAACTATGCTAGTCTAAAAAATAACCAAACATTGCTATTACAATTTGAAAATTAGATAACATTTTTATCTTCCTGTTAATTCAAATAATTCCATAGGCTTCTATCAAATGTATTTTGTAAAAAAGAAATTAACTAATTCTCTAGCTGAAAATTTTTAACTAAATTAACTTTTTATAAAAAAGGCCTAATGACTTAATTAACAGGATAAATATTAGACCACATTAGACATGCAAAAATATACATAAACAGAAAAAAAAATCACACTAAAATAATTTTACCTGAGGTAAAATTTAATTGGAACTCAAGAAATTCACATTAATATCATCAAACTATTAAAAAAAAAAAATATATTCTCTTCTATATATTTATAAGTCACAGTTATAGAATGTAATAGCTGTAATGTAATTTATAACAGCTATGGATTTAAATGTTTTAACTTTTAGCTGGTCCCTTTTCTTTTAGATATTGAATCAAATTCAGTATTTGATGTCCAGTTTTATTAACATTGCATCCACAGTTTTAAATGGATCTTCCCTCCACTCTCAAGCTGGTAAGCATTAATAGCTCTAGCAAGAGTTATGATATGATAGCAGGTAGAAACCACTAACTTTGCTGAATTATGTAAATCATATGGACACACCCTCTCTTTTAAATATACTACAATTTGAACACATTCCCTCATCCATGTAATCAAAAGCCATGAATCCTCTCTCTCATTAGTAAAGCATGCATTATAATACATGTTACATCAAATGATTTCAAATAGTTTTATTTTTTAATTTAAGATCAATATTAATCTAAAAATATACATAACTGAATAAAACTATCATTATTATTATTATACTTTGTGATAAATAGTTCTCATATTAAAAAAAAATTTCACAAAAATGAGTATTACCCAAAAATAAAATTATGTTATAGTGAAAGGTGTTTATACCTTGCATGGACCACCAAGAAAGTCAGGTACAAATTCCTGAGGAATGTAATCAATGAGACCACCAGTTTCTTGATAATCATTGCCACCGTAGAAGAGAAACTTGGTCCTCGTGACATCATCTGGAAATGATCATTTAAATGTAATTATAATTAAATAATTAATAGGAAGAAAAAATGTAAATAAAATTTAGGAAAATAATGAAAATAATAACAATACTAACATTAATAACAAAAATAATACTTATATATGATGGCTCGTACTTCACTTGATGGCGACAATTGAAACTAGCCAGTTGGAGCTATTCTAATTCCCAATTTACAAATACATATATGTTTACAGCATTTACATATTTTTTTCATATTATATTTGAAGAGCTGGAAAGAAGGAGGTCATATGGCCATATCCTTCTCAGGCGACATAATGGGTTATCTGGATATGTTTCCATACTAAGGGATTGGAATGAGAGAAAAGGTAAGAGTATAATTTAGTAAAGTATAAGAGATAAGATCTTAAATGAAAAGGATTTTTAGGTCATTGTGGAGTGTATATCACAAATATATCTCTACTTGATAACTTTATTGCCCCTGTTTGGCCAATAAATATAATGTCATAATAAAAGAGGAATTCAAAAGAGAAATTAAGGTGGTATGTTTAATTTTAGTAGTATTATTAAACACCTTTTACAAGTCTGAAAGACAAGCTTTATTTGATGAATTATTTTATTATGCAATTTACATTTCAATAATATTCAAATTATTTGAATATTTAATTGTACAATAGGATAAAAAATAAAAGACAAAAATTAAAATTTCTAATAGATACTATTCTTACCAATAAATGTTGAAACCAGAGTCCAGAGTATAGGGAACACACGAGGAGCTCTTATAATAAGGACACGACCAAGGGTTTCTGGGTAATTGGCTTCCACGATTTCAATTATATGAAGTAATGCCTAAGGAAATTTCATACATAATGCATCAAAAATGTGTACATAAAATTTAGGAAACACCAAATACAAAGCATGACATTAAAAATTTTTTTATTAACTAAAGTACCCTTTACTTTAAAAAAAAACACACTTAAAAAAACTCATGAAAATTCCTTTATTATTATTTAAAAAATGTTATGAACTTATTCAGAAATGTTCTGAATTTTTATTTTATTTTAAGAATACAATAAATTATCTCTTAGGTAAAGAGTTAAAATTATTCCATAATAATTATTTTAAAATTTAGGATCTCAGTCCCTTCCCACCTATTCAAAAATATTAAATAAGCATGACAATACTACTATGAGATTTAAACCTTTGTAATTTTCATTGTAATTACAGCACATTGTTGGCATTCATCTAATAAATTATTGACCATCTACTTTCAATGAAAATTAACTTTTAATTTGTAACCACTTAGTAAACTCTTTATGATCCCCTTAGAAAGCTGGTTCAGCCATATATTTTGCAAAGATCAATTACAGATTGCATACAGATAATAAAGTGAACCTTAAGAAGAGATAAATAACAAATTTCTATAACTTGTTATTTATAATATGGTCACAAAAGTAAATTATCTGTTTAAACCAATCTTTTAGCCAACCACGATCGATTTACACAACTCAGAAATAGAAAGTATGACTCAGACAGCTGAAAACCTTGGCCACTGCTTTACTGGCACTGAAACAGTACGATTTCAAGTTAAAGTACTTCAGCACTGAGGAATAATCACAAAGACGGAAGTAAGCAGGTAAAAACTGTAATTTATAACATTAAGCTCCTTGCCAAAAAGTATTATTGCCTTTCTAGCCATATAAAAAAAAAGAAAAAAGTCTATTCGTTTGTTTTGTAAAAGTATGAAAGCTACTTCTCCCCAAAAATAAAAATTTAAGAATGAAATAAAAAGAGAAAAATTAGTATATAATAGTACCTCAACCTCATGGAGATTTCAACTATTTGCAAACCAGTTAATGGATTCTTAAGTCAAAACTATAATTATTGAACCTTAAGAGAGGAATTTACAGATCACTCACTCATGTTCTTTAGGAGTATCTCAAAAACTGTAGAAGGAAGATACTGAAAAATTGCAAAAATGAAAGTATAGGAGTGTTGCTCACTCAGCTCAACTAACAGAAATAAATTTACAAATTAATGAAATAACAAATGTTTTATTAAAATTGTAACAGCCTTTTTGGAGTTTTATTTATTTATTTTTTCAACTGAACAATGGAACATTATTATTTTCCTTCTTAGATCTTCTTTTATTAATTTTATGTATTTCTTTGGAATTAAAAAAAAATTAAGAATAATTACTTTGATTCCAGGCCTCCAAAGATGTCTCATGTTTAGTCCTTCCAAATCTACAAGAAGACACCATGTAGATATAGGTTTGCCTGACGTCAATGTGGCTTCTTCAGTAAGGCGTAGACCTTCTTCGCACACATGCATTGTCTATATTTAAAAAAATACAGCATATAATTACTAGATTTTTTTATAAGTAACAATTTGGTATAAGAAAGTAATTTTTAGAAGAAAAAAGAATCATGTAAGCATTTGGAAAAAAAAATTTAAAGTTTAGAAAATACAAAAAATTCTTGCTTAGAATATAAGCTTATTATATACTAATTACAAAAAAAAAAAAGGCACACACACACACACACATGGAGACAAAAACAAACACGGACACTTATATACTACATATAAGTCAGGAGATATGCACACTCAAATGAATGTACAAACACCACAAAAGGATAAACATTTCATATAGGTTTTTAAACCAATTCTTAATTTATGGTAGCGAAGGTAAAGAAAAAATAAAACAATATATGTATGTATAGTTTTCAAAAATCAGCAAACAAATGATGGGTAATTTAAAATAGACTTGTCCACACTGCTCTAATAATCAAGCAGTATAGTATATGCACTCATTCAAAATTGTTACCAAACAGATCCTTAGTCCGATATAAGTTTTATGTGATACATAAAAGTTAATAAATTCTCCTGAGAACTATCAATTGAAAAATATTAGAAAGAACTTATTGCAACCAATATCTTTTATTATTTACCAAAAATATTTTCACACAAAATAAAAGTTATCAATTATTATTATGAGTATTTTTAACTAAAATTAACTAATTAGTGTCCAATTTTTTTAAATGATTAGCTAATCTCTGTCTTTCAGTTATATATAGTTATATTTAATTGAAAAAATTGATTCTGAAATAATAAGTAACTAGTGTTGCAACAAAGAGACAGAGATTCTATAAAGGCAGGATGGAATAGAGTAATTTGGAGATTGATGGTATTCTACATCTTTATATGCCTGACTTGCCTCACAATCTCTTCCACCATCATCTTCTACTCACCATACATACTTTTCTAAAATTAATTTATTTTTTGCTTCTATATAATAGCTGGCTGGTGGAGGTTCTCAATCAAAGGTGGGTGAAATAAATGAGAAATGGTTACAAACTTCCACAGTTCACTTCGACCAACTTAGAGCACTGATGATGAGGCATGGGCTTTGAAACTGTGGAGGTTTGTGACCGTTTCACATTTATTTCACCTACCCTTAATTTCTTTTTAGTTCTGTTCTAGTTTTCCACAGAAAATGACAGTTTTGTCATTTTCGGCCCTGAAGATGGCTTGTATTGCAGCCAAAATGTTAGTATTAAAGAATAAATTTGGTGACATCAGAGTAACTCATGGGATCCATTCGGATCTCGCAATCCTGGCACTGCGGGTTCAAATCTAGCCCAAGGCAAGCTTTTATTGATAAATAAAAAGAGCTTGATCTAAGCTATGTATGTTTAGAATGGGATGGGAACTTGCTCACTGTTTTTCAAGAAGTGTCCATTTTCTTANCACACAAATAGAAATTTATCTGTCATCTTAGATGTAACAAGACTCACTTTCCATGGTTATTATTCAGTACATCATAATTACCCTGATCATAAACTAAAAGCATCAATAAATAAAATAATACCTCATTAATGTTTTAATACCTTTTTTTTTCTTAACTCTTTTCTGAATGAACCTAAGCTATTGATGTACTCATGCACCACACAGTAAATTATTTCCTTACGTACTTAATCCACCCTTTGAGTGGATGGATTACTGAATAATCATAAGAGACCAGGTTAGAAAATCATCAAGCCCCTGGAGTTATAAGAAAATTTGATTATAATTTTCAATTCATTTTATCTTGAAAATAAAGTATTAAGGGTATTCCATTTTTTCCACAAGTAATTAAATAAGTTAATTTAAAATAATAATATAGTTTATAATCTGCTTACAAGTTTAAGAAGACCATCTTCACCAATAGTTTTTAATAGTCCTTTCACATCCATTTGTCCTAACCTTAACAAATAAACTGGTCTTCCATCTGTGGAAAGAAATAGTCAATCTGTTAATAATTTAGTTTTTAATTATTTTAGTATTATTTGGAAGATGAAATATTTATATATTGTGTTTTTATATATAAATAAATTTCATTCTTATCTCCCTGACCCAAAGGGGAAAGTTTGAAGCCTTTTCTGTTTCTGACTGCTTGTTCATTCATATTATTATTATAGCAAACATTTAATGTCCATAATCTTTCATATTTTTTGTGCTTCTCTTATGTAATTCACCAATGTTAGCAATCCTGCCTAGTAAGGCAAAAAACTTAAACTTCAATATTTCCTTTACAGAAGTTCATAAAACAAATATAAAATCTTACATCAAAATTTTAATCTGGGGAGAATGGTAAGACCAATGGAAAGGAATACAGAAAAATAAAATGAGAGAATTCAAAACCAGTGTTAGACAATGAAAAAAATAATTAAAAACAGCCAAATATGAATCTGTTATCGATAGAATAATATAGAATTCTATAATATAGAATAATATAAAATTTTATAATATAGAATACGGCATACTTGATTCACACGTGGTTACTTAATGATTAAGCATTCTCATCCTGTGCATCAAGGATACATATTTTAATCCAATATGAATTTCTGCTTAGTCAGAAATGTGTTCCTTGAGCCTTATGATTATTGTCTTTCGAGTTTCTCAAATATATTATTTTTCTTACGAGAACTGAATGATACATATTCCTAGAATTCTGAGTCTCAACTAACTCTTAGAGTTTGGGAGAACATTGGTCATTTTTCTGTCAGTGGTGATGTTGTTCTGCTCTTGGGTTTCTTGAGGATCCAGGCTATTTTTTAAATTTAGTATTAAGCAAAAGCTCAGCAAAAAATAACTTTTCAACACGGTCAAGCCAGAAAGAAAACTTTATGAATATTTCTGGAGACTTTGGGAACCTAGGTGAACAAAAATCAAAATTTCCTATTGATGAGCTATTAGAAAACAATGAGAACCAGATTAATAAATAGATAAATACAATTTAATAAATGCAAAATAAAGTGTGGTAGACTAGGCTTCTGATAACTTGGTGAGGAAACTTTTGATGAGTACAAGAGGATCTGGACAGCCTGATAGCACCAAGCAGATCCTCAGCTTTAAAGTTTAAAGTTAATAGGGACCATGTCCACCTTTCATAGGTTAGTTCTCATAGGCCTGGATATGACATGCATATGATGGAAAATTGTGGCATATGGATCTAAAGTTTTTGAAAATTAATAGTAGAGCCCTGAAACTCTCATTCCTGTCCATTCGTTCATTAAGGAACTGTCAGTACTCCATATTAGGAACTAACAATTTTAGGTGCCCCTTTCTTAAATCTAAATTTTCCTACAATCTCATAGTTTTTTCCACAGTAATGTTTTTTGGGTGAACTGCCATGTAGGGCACAACTAGCCCTTTGAATTCTTTCAAACATTCACCCAATGTAGTCTCCAGACTTTATCAACTCTGTAATCTTAAGCCTTAGGACACTAGTAAGGGCAGTAAAGGCTTCTTTTTGAAGCCAGATATGCAGTGAGGTGAGCCCTTCATTGATTCCAAATAGACTGTGGGACATACTCTCTTTCCTGCTGTTTTACACTTGACTTTCATCTAGATTAAATAAAAAGGAGTGTTTTTTTCCCTTATTTTTCGATTACTAACATATGCAGGTACTTACATATGCACACACAATTACATGAGTGAACACACACACAAAAATGATCTAATACAATTGCAAAATATTATTTGGTGTAATATTTTGATTACCTTTGTCATGGTGGTGCCAGCCACCAGGAAAGTAGTCTTTTACAATTTGTGGAACAACATACTCAGAGAGGACTTTATCAACATTATGCTTCTTTCGCCAACTCAAGGATTCCGTAAGAAGAGCTCTAGCTTTTTCCACATTGAAGTCTCGAGATCTCAAAAATCTAAGTAGAGTAGTGTCACTAGGGACCTGTAATAGTACAAGAAAATGAAAAAGTTAAGCAACTAATAAATGAATATAAACATAATAAAATTTGGCTTACAATGTAAGCCATTAACAGAGCTATAGTAATGTATGGAGAAATCTCTATAGGAGGTAAGTCTTGTCACACACCTAAGACGACAGATGGACTTCACACAAATAGAAATTTATCTGTCATCTTAGATGTAACAAGACTCACTTTCCATGGTTATTATTCAGTACATCATAATTTCCCTGATCATAAACTAAAAGCATCAATAAATAAAATAATACCTCATTAATGTTTTAGGCATTTATTTCATATCCTGGCAAGCAACTGTTGGTCCTAACATTTTTGTAAGTGACTCCTGATGGACTACTAACTTTGTCTCACTAACCTTGTGACTTCTGCCCTGCAATATTTTAATAATGGTTGTCTCCAAAAGGTAAGGAAATGAAAATGTAAAAAATGGATTTCAGATAGCTCATGTTGCAACTGTGAATGGTCTTTCGGTCAGCTTGGGTACGATTGGTGTGTCGTAGTTAGGCAACTCAGAGCTGCCCAGTAGGCCTAATAGATGGTCTACCTGACTCAAGGGCAGTAGACTGGTAATTAGTTCTCCTTAACTTCAACATTACCTCCATATACATGCAAAAATTTCATAACAATAAACAAAAAGCACAGTACATTAAATTTGACTTCAATACGAGGGGTTTTAAGAGCTATGCAGGTTACAGCAGTAGTGATGTGGCAAACTCAAATATTATTCGTACTCTAAGCGAGGAAACTCTTATTCTCTCACTAATTCAAAGAAATGATATTTTAAATAAGAACAGTGTACTACTGCATCTGGTTTTTACTTCTCATGAGAATCTGGAAGTTGTTAAAGCAGATTTTCCACTTCTTTGGATCTACCTCGATTGAACCCCAACTAAAATCATCTTACATACTTGTCTTAAAATCATCTTACTTACATTGTAAGCCATCTTCAAGGCTATCATGAAGATGAGAGAGGACGTCCTGTCCCCTAAGTTTTTTCACATTTCCATGACTTTTTTTGGATCTACCTCGACCGACCCCAACTAAAATCATCTTAGAATAAAGTAACTGCTTTTCTTTCTATATAGTAGTTGGCTGGTTAAGTTCTCAAACAAAGGTGGGTGAATAAGTAAGAAGTTGCTTGCAGAAGACCAAGAGTGGTTTTTATTTTTGGAAAACTGACTACACAGATATGAAGTGTTTCCAAATATAAATACATAAGAGGGGTTGCTTGTTAGGCAATGACAATGTTAATACAAATGTAATAATTTTCAACAATATTATTAACAAGGTTGTTAATAACTATTTTCTCCTAAAATTAAATCATTGAACTCAAGATTTCCTGTCTGGTTCACTTCACCAAAAGAAAAAAAGGAAGTACACAAAATCTTTAAAAAGAGTTTTTATGAGACTGATTGTGTGGGTTTTGCTAATTTGTAATTTGAGCTGAAGGACCGAATCTATGAGGATTATGCTAAGTGATGTACAAAAATTAGATACTTGCTTCCCGAGAACACAAAGCTATTTTGGAAGTTTGTGAAAAACCTGAGATCAAAAATTGCTTTTCTTGTTCTTCGAGATAGACATAAAAACTGAATGACCCAAAAGAAATAGCTGAGAGCTTTGCAGATTTTTTTAAATTTATGTATGTGCCGGGTTCTAATGAATATCAAAGTAATCTTTATTATAACTGCAATGTTCAAAATTTTTTTGTCTTTTGAAATTAGCTCTGAACACATAGAATCCCGGTTCAAACAGACTCCCTCCTATCATACTTATTAAGTGTAAAAGACTCTCTCTTCCTTTATACTTATTATTTAACCAGCCAATAAAAACAGGGATTTTCTTGGATATCTGAAAGAAGGCTATTGTAACGCCTTGAACTAAGAACAATGACCCTAAAGAAATTAATAATTTTAGGCCTATTTCTTCACTTTCAGAGATGAGCAAGATCCTGGAAGCCCAATTTTAAATTTTCTCTCTCCCCTCAACACTTGTCTATCAGACAGCAGCATGGATCATAAAGGGTAGATCAACGGTGACCAACTAGGGCTCTACAGGGGAGCCTGATAGAACAGCCTTTGACAATGGAACCCAAGTGGATGTTATTTGCCTTGATTTTCAGAAGATTTTTGATTTATATATATATATAAACTNATATAATAAAAACTTTAAATTAAATTATTAAACAAATAGAAAAAAGTAAGTGAAATCATTAAATAAGCTGGAAACAAATGAAGTAAAATTATTATTAAACAAAGCATTAGTAAGTAATGTTCAAAGAATTCAACTCTGCCTATAGTACAGCAAATAAAAATATTTAGTTAACATAAAAACAACAAACTTTTGTCTTGTGTAGTTGAGCAAATGATTTTCTCAATTGAACAAGCTTTGATTCTTGCATTAGAGTCAGCTGTCCCAAATACCTCTGAATATATTCAGAATCCAGTTGAGATTGACAGTCTGAAAGAAGAAAGACAATGATATAACAGAAATAGTGATTATCATAGATTGGGTTCAGATAAATGCAAAGAGGTCATTACAAACTATAGGTTCACAATTGACATTTTACCACTGTTCATGATGACACTGTTGGTCATAACTGCCAGATAATGTATGGTAGGTGAAGAGGAACCCCTGAGAGAGTCAGGCGAGGAGAGATAAAGAGAGCCCAGAGCTCCCTGGAAAGAATAGGGGCTGACCTCACCAATCCTGTTTTAGTTGTTGATACTGGTTCAGTCTTAATCTCTCAAAAGCTTAAAATTCCAGGGATCTGAAAGAGTCTGCACATCAGATCCTAGCAGTAAGCATCTCAAAGTCTGATGGTCTGAGGCAGCCTCTATGGAGAGATGAGTAGCTGTTCTTCACCCCCACCCTCCATCCTCACATGCTGACTGCTGGGACTAGGCTACCATTTTAGCTAATTGATATAGATAAATATGTTCCACATTCATTAATATTGGTGTTGAAACTCCACTCAAGCTTAAGACACTCATAATCTGTGAGTTTACTAAGCTTGAGTGGACTTTTCTAATTCTAGTTAAAGTGACTTCATCTCTTCTCTCTGTTTTTTATAGAGGTCTTCCAGCTAAAAAAAATACACACACACAAACACACGTGTTTGAGCCTGGGCTCTACAAGTCACAGTTTTTATTTTTCGTGATGGAATTTGACATGTAGTTGTTAAGTGCAAAACAAAGGATTAAGTTGGTTATTGAGCAAAATCAGACCAATAGAAATGGAAGATTGCATCCAATGTCAAGTACAAATAAAACACATTTTATTGATGTAGGAGGTAATATATTGTGTTAAGAGTAATGAAACTCAACAGATTTGTTTATTGAAAAAATGAATATTTTAGCAGTTAAAATATGAAATTAAACAAATAGGAGCAGAGGTTTACTTGAAAAAGAAGTTTTCCAATATATTTTAATTTATTTTTGTGGAACCTTCCATCTTTTGTATTTCATTAAACCTGGTTTTTACCAGCTTGATTTCTGGAAGATTCACAAAATATACATATTTGATAGGAGGAATTGGAAAAGTCTCACGTACTTCATTAAAATTCTGCCATTAGGCCTTTATTTCTTCCCATTTTTGTAATTTTCTCTTTCTACTCAACATTATCTAAAGAATTTTAATCACAATTAAATAAGAACTTTAAAATAAAAAATAAATCTTTATAACAGAATAGAATAGGATAAAATAGGAATCAAAGAAGAAAATGAAAAAAAAAAATTGAAATAAAAATATTTGAAGGTATATAAGCTGAAAAATTTAATTAAATGAAAAACAATTCACTCGATAATTTTAAAAACAAACCTTGCATGCAGTTTTATGGCACAGTACATAATATCTAATATTTAACAAATAAATTTTTGGCAGCAAAAGTGTTTTATGTTAAATATTCTTAATTATTTTTTATCTTTAATATTACCTTTAGATGATTGTTGTCCTGAATTTCGCCGAGGTTTAGAACATAAAGAAATTTCTGTATTACTTGGTATTTCCTCATCTTCATCTTCTCTACTGCAAATAAAGAAATAGGAGTTATTAAAAAATACTATTTTAAATTAGTTTTAAATTATTAGAATAATTCGAAATAAATGCCTAAGAAATCAACCCTTGACTATCGATATGCAAACCATATAAGGAAGGGTTTATATATACTTACACATCCTCCAAATCAGGAGAAGCTGGATCTCTTGTCCACCGTGGAACTGAAGTTATTCCTTCTTTCTTGAGTTCTGTGATGAAATATTCCATCACTTCTTTCCCTTTTGCTATGTTAGCTGAATACTGCTTCATTGCTAGCTTTTCAATTGTGTGCTCAAAGCCAAGGAAAGATTTTATGTCTACTTCAGCTGTCTGCTCAAAACATGTCCAGTCAGGGTTCTCTGGATGGACCTACATGATATAAAATTACTATTTAACATTTCACAGTTTAACAATAATTATTATTAGCAAGAAGTTAAATTAAAAAAATAAAAATATAAGAATAATAAATGTAAAAGAAGTTTAAAAATTAAAAAAAATTGTAAGAGATTTTGTTCTAATAGTTAAAATTTTTCCGATAATTGCAATTTTGATGTTAAATTAAATTATTAA
>KZ808585.1:32034-48157 GCA_000696205.2 Oncopeltus fasciatus | reverse complement strand
TAAAAAAAAAAAAAAAACAGCTGAATTTCATAAATTCTCCAAAACAAGTTAGAGCACGATTATCCCTCGGGGTTAGTCTGGGTCACTTCTTTATTATTGAAACATGTCACTGAACACGCGACCCCACGACGAGAATCAATGGTAAGCGCACAAGGACTGAATAATTACCCTCTTGTCTTCAGCAACCACTATAACCACATATTGCCCAAATGAACGGGTTTAGACAAAATAGAATGGTAAATTATCTTTGCAATGCCATCTCAAGGAAATCTAAAAAGCATATATAATAACTCTATTGGTCAATGCAACAAATCAATGATACAATTTTAAATAATAAAATTAAAATCCAAATATAAACAATAACGGCTAACCATCACTATTATTTTTATTTATTTATTTTTCTTTAGCTTCAAGCCTATTAGTTATAATTCGTTCAGCTTCGTGAAATTTAGTAACACAGAGCAGTCATCATTAGATTGGAAGAAAATTTCAAAAGTCAAACATCATTGTCTAAATCTTAAAATTTATAGCGTAACATATAATTATCAGGGAAACCGAAATGTGAAATTTAAATACTGATTATTACAAGTTCAATTTCAACGTTGAAGCACTCAATAAAGAACAACATTCAGGTTCAAGATTTGTTGAACGTATTGTATTATTCACGCTTAACTCACTCATATAAAAATTTGAGTATGCCATACATACATAATGAAAATTAGATTTCCATAAAAATTGAATAAAATATCCTATTAGCAACTGATACTTTCAATGCCTTTTCATTAAGTGTGACTAGTTTGCAGACTTATTGTAACTATCCCATAAACAGCATCAAGATCATATTCGTGAATATGATTGAAAGCCTAAAGGAGTTGCCTGTTAAATTGCATGAAGATAACATAACTTTGACAGCTCTTCAGTGTGTTTTACTTTTTACCACACTCTTGTAATCCCCAAGTTTCAAGATAAATTTAAATAGCCCTCATCCTACCTGTCTTGATTCAGCGCAGTTATATGAAGCCCGAGTTGTAAACGATATAGGATTAGAGACAGCACAAATCTTCGGTCAGTGAAACTAATTTCAACATTAATGTCCGTGGGAAAAGATTTATCTGGAGGTTCGTCAACTGAGCTCAACAACCTCAACTTATCTTAAATTCAAAAGGATCCTGAATTATTTAGTTTGTGTGTTTCAGATTTTTTGTGCTTATTTCTTTCAGATTGAATGTTAATATTCGTTTTGAGTGTTTGTCACGTATGCTTGTCTTCATGAACAAAGCCCAACCTATTATACTAGTCCACAGCACGAAGTCTGTAACTATTCTTCGGGAGTAAGTAAACATTCCCCTTTCTAAAACGAGGGCTCGTCGCATCCTATGTTCAATTTCAGTTGTCTGTTATTTAGTTTCAGGCCAATTTCCGTTTTACAGAGGTTACATATTCATCACGGATCTGGCATGGCACTAGATTGTACAAACACGATCTTTAGCATTTGTATAATTTTATTCGATTTTCAATTGTATGCTATCATACAGATATAGCAGGAACTGCAATGTAATCAACTTCAAGGCAACTAAGATTCCAGAGAAGAAATCGAACTAAATTTACTCGAGCAAAATTAGGACCGTTAAAAGTAAAATAAAAAAAACATAGGATACACAAGTGTATTATAACATGAGGGACTTGCGAACAACATGAAATGAAAATTATTCATTCATAATATAACAGTTTTTTCAATGACCATTAATATTCTTAACAAAAAATAAAAAACACTGTTAAGAAGTGACTAATCATCTTCTTAATGAGTGATCATTAAATTTAAATTAATAGTAATTTTTTATAAATAGTAAACGCATAGAGAGTAATAGTTGTCAAATAGATTTCTATCGATTGATGAATATTTAAATAAACATTTTAAAATAACCTGAATGAAGAACTATATTATGAAAATAATATGTATTCTGATCAGGCTGAAAGCGAGAACGAGCGAGAATGTTCAACGAATCGAGGATGAACTCATCCCTCAAAATTCATCCCCCTGGGCACTGAACGAAGGCAATTTATCCCAAGAGGATCTCCACCCCAAGCTAAACTGTTCTGTGCGTCGATTTCATCACGTCATCTCTAACTCCATCATCCCATTCCCAGCTCCTCAGACTGAGCCAATTCAATTAAGGTTTTTTCTCACTTCTACCTTAAGGGCTTATATATATATAAACATATTGTATAGTGTAATACGAGTCAGTCTTATGCTCTTAATTCGGCACGCAAATTTTAAAAATAAGAATAAAAAAATAAGATTCAATGTACGAATTGCTTATTCTGATTGTGGGTTTCTTTATTGGAATGAAATACTAAGATATATTTTCCCCAATTTATTTACTCAAACGCTCAGGACTAAGTCATCTTCAATACATAATACATATTTCATTAAATACTGTAGATATCCCCACGGGGAGCATCGGTAAGTGCCCCAAAGTTTTGAAGAGTTCCTAAAGATGGCACATAACATGGGGTAGACACATCTTATTATTTCATTCAAAATGCTAACTTTGTTATTCAGTAAAATCTGGCGACTGCGAATAAAGATTACCTCAAATGTCAATTGTGAGTAAACGCAACTTTTTCGATGCAGCGGGTGTAATATTGAGAAATGAAAGAATGAAATGAATCAACACAAATTTGTTTTATGATAAAAATATTCTATAAGTTAAACATCGAAATTTAACAATTAGGAGTGAGGTTTACCTATACCGAAAAACAAATTTTACGCTTTATGAGTAAAAATTAGTTGTTTATCTACATGTTGTTTTTAAGTTTAAAAAAAAATTTAGTTATTGAGTTAGATTGGACTTATATGAAGTGGGGATTACCTGAAATTTCAAGAGTGAGTTAGACCTTTGTTTCTCCAGAAGAGGGGTGTAATATTCAATTCAGAACAATGAAACTGAATACTGTTTAATTCATAAATAAAAAATATATTTCATAAGAATATGGGATTACATGAATTGGAAAGGTCAAATATAAATATTTATCAACTGCAGGGAAACTGAGAAATTCGCACCATTCCTGCTTGATGGACTTTTTGAATTTACTTTAAAATTCTATTCTTTACTTATCGTCCAAGTTACACGTTGGTATAAAAAAAGGAAAATAAATGTTGTCATGAAAAAAACCAAGACTCCATGACAAGAGACACAATTAACGGAAAGACAATTTAACCCCATTTATGTCACAACACTGGCAATTTCTTCGGGAAAAAATAAAATAACTAAAGTTAGCGAGATGAAACATCTTTCAGAAGATATAATTTACCTCTAATTCCGGCATTAGAATATTTGTAATCACTTAATAGCTATCTTTTGTAACAGCTGTGTCCTTAAACTTCAGCTAATGTGCCGCAAACGTTTCAGACGAGAGTCTGAAATAAGAGATTTAAAAAAAGTTGTATCTTAAATCGTATAATTCTATTTCAGTCTATGTAATTGAAAAGTTAGTATTAATTTTGCGACTAATGTCTTATTTATGTTTGACTCCACCGTATAAAGCTGGACACACTCAGGGTGAGAATTTCTTAAACTAGTTTCTGCTTAAATAATTAAATCCTTCTATACAGATGAAAATATGCAGCCTACAATGTAAGTATTCTTTTCTAATTATTAAATGCATCCTTCTTTCAAATGATCATATCGCTACTTATTTACTTTATTATAAGCCGACATTAACAATACTGAGCTAATTATTCTCATAGTTTGTAGATTGGTAGTGATATTTGCATTCAAAGTTTATCAATTGCACATATTTTAGGTCGGTCATGTTCTTGAGTAATATGATATAATAATATCTGCGATAAACTTTTATCCAACAGGAATCCTCAGGAAGCTGCAAACAGAAGCACAGAAAGAATGAAAACTAAGCCTCGTGGGTTTGAACCGAAGACCCTTGGCTCAGAAATCAAGTGCCATGTTCATCATGCCCCCTTTTTGTAGTTGCCCAATAGACGTAATAAAATTATTTATATTTGTGAGTGTGTGCGTCAACGGTTTTACGACTTGAATTATGACACATGACCATGAGATGTGACAAATAAAAGAATGGGCTCAAATCAATTTTTAAAATTAGGCTAACTGGGGGAGAGGGAGAAAGAAAGAGAGAGAGAGAGAGAGTGAGGGAATGAGAGAGTGAGAGGGTGAGAGAGAGGTAAATATGATATATACACTGCACCATACTCAATAAGTTAATTAGTACTGAAAAAGGATACAATACAATTAAAAATATAAATACTCACTTAGTGAGATACCGAATGAATCACGTCTACGCAGTTCTAGAATGACGCACTTTTGACCTTAAATGTTATCGTTTTTTGTGAATAAATCTTATTCTCTCTAGATTTCCTCATAATTGTCATAAGGCAGATCACAATCAATTTAAAAATGAAATCTGTTGATTAAATTTTTTTTTCTACTCAAAATCTTAATTAAAAATTTTTTTAAACCTCCCACACAAATAAAATACTAATTTCATTTTTATACAAAATAATTATTCAAAAACTAAATACGTACCAGAAGTAATGTAAAAAGTATTCACCTGTAACAAAATAAATGGAATAGATTATATATTTAATTACACTTAGTTAAAAATTAATAGCATAAAATAAAAATAAAATTTAGTATACAGCTTTTAATAATTATGTCAATCAGTCAGAAAAACAGGAGGGAGAAGGAAGAGACACGTGCTCTGTTTGATAAGAGATAGTAAGGTCCTTCAGTAATTTATCAAAAATTGTATGAAACAAACAGTAAGCAATGCCACCTAATAATAAAATACTCAAATTGAATGGTTTCAGTAGATTATTGGCCGGTTGTAAATTCCGATAATATTTTAGCGTGATATAACTCTGAAGTAGACAACTTGAAACGTTCGTAGTATGATGGATGAGAGTAAAGATTTTACTGACATTTCCCCTCGTTACAAACAAAAATTTTCATGTTTCATATTTATCAATGACAATGCTTATGTTAACATAACAGCTTACCATTATCTACACACTTATATTTTACGCATACATTATCTAATTTTTAACAGTAGTAGTATTAGTTTGTAAGGCAGTGTGTAATATGCACCAGTAAAAATATATCTTACAAAAATAGCATACGGCGTGCGGTGATGTTGTAAAATCATGACGAAAAGGCTACTTCATACTGACGTCATAAAATAGATATGGGTCGCGGCAGTGTTATTTACCTCGATTATGATTTTTTTATTTTAAATTAACGAATGGCTTCTTTCCTCAACGCTTTGGGGGTGGGTCATGGAATTTAGGAAGTGAAAGTTAAAATTTCTCTCTAATTTTGTATAAAACAAGATGTCGTGGTTGGCTGTGGGAACTAGCAAGTGTTCATGAGGAGTGAAGCTGATATATGTTTGCGCACGTGTAGTGAGTGTGTTTTTTCGCAATAACAATGGGGCGTCAACGAATTGATTGCACTCAGTATCAAATACAAAAAAAAAAAAACTTCCACCTCATTATGATCCTAGAAGCAGTGCACAATAGAACTATGTTGTAAATTAGATAGACATTACATTTATATGACACTTATTTGCAAAAAGAAATACAATTAAAATATAATTATTTTTTAAGGGCTTGAGTTGGAAATCAGTTCCTAAAGGGTTTACATTTTAAAATTGAAATCAGGGCTTAATAATTTTGTTTTGTTTCAGATTACTGTAAAGGCACTTTTTTTTTTTTTTTTTTTTTTTTTTTTTTTTTTTTTTTTTTTTTTTTTTTTAAATGGCGTGTCAACCTTTGGTCATTAACGCCATGGAGATATTTTTAGAAGCGGGAAGATATTTTCAAGAAGAAGAATTTCTTAGCAATAGGTCATGGTGAATGTTATAATGAATTGTTAATGCGAATATTTATTATGTAGATGAATATAGTAATTTCTTTGTGCTTTGAAACTATGTATATATCTTTCTTTGCTTTTAAAAAAAGTGATAAAGATAATAAATTTTATAAATTGACCTTTTATACCTATTGTGTTTTAGCGAAATCTGAAGGCATGCNCAATGATCTGATGTACGGGGAGAATAGAGAATTGAGAGAACCCCCTCCCCCCCCACCAAGGGAAGTAGAGCAGGTCGCTTGTCGATATCAGACTAGGTCAATCATTCATGATCTTCTAATTTATTGCGACACATATAAATTATACAACAGGTCGATGATCTATATATCTATCGAGACATTCTACGAAAATATAGTTATGACGTCCAATTTCAGGCAATGTTAATTTTCATTATTTAGAAAGAGTAAATAAGACTTAAAAATTATTGGTTATGAATTTTTCCAAGTTATAACAACTAAAACTTACTCAGAAAATCCGAGAAATTAACCACGGAATAGCAACCTCATCAGCAAATTGCTTCAGCCGTTCACAATTATATATTTTTAGGTTCACATTACTTGAGGTTTACTAATTTATATGGAGTATGGTCAAGTATTGCCTTAGCACTCCCACTAAATCTAAAGCTATCACACTGTACGGCCATGGGCCAACCGAAAACTTTTATAACGAGATTCCTACGAGTCCGGAGCAATAATCAGAGCAAGCACAAACGCAACAAGCAATTGCTCTAGCTGAAAACATTGAATTGAATGTTTACTTTTTCTTCCAGTGATTTTTTTGTGGCTAACAGCTTTATATCACAAATTTTCTCGAAATGAAGTGTTTAGACCATAAAAATAAGGCAGGCCATTAGTCGCTAATTCATATACGTTCTCCCAGAGTGATAGAAAATACTAAACGCAATGCTTATTTATAAGAAAAAAAAAATGTCTACCACACAGGATCTAACTTCACTAGGTAAATTTCACAAATCTTTTTTTTTTTTTTTTTTTTTTTTTTTTTTTTTTTTTTTTTTTTCTTTGTTAGCCTCCCTTGCAACCACTAAGGGTCATTGGAGGGAGGGTCTATCTACAGGTTGCCACCCTATTTTAAACACCCATGGCTCAGGACAACCTTCTATATTATAAATAAAAGATTGACCTGGGCGGGATTTGAACCCGCGGCGTCTGGATCGCGAGACCCGTACGGATCCCCTGAGCTATCCCGGCGCCCCAAACACAAATCTTTTGAATTGATTAAAAATGATACAGATTTTACAAATTATAACATCAGCATTTAATGCATGATCATACAAGCCCTCCTCAAATGAAATATACTAAAGTTTTATATTAATTTTAAAACTACTGGTCATAATATAACTAGAAGATAAGTAATGTTTTTGCTACTGATTTTTAAGACATTAAACTGCCTTGGACAGCATTACTCAAAGTTAAGAAAAAGTCAGAAAATAAGGAGAGGGCAGAAAATCCAACACAATCAATTCCAAGCTAATTGAAATTCCCAATTCCATTCAGCCTAGGAACCGATCCTGGAGCTAAAACCACATCAAAACTCCCACTGCATTTGGCTCGGGCAGCAGGATTAGTGGGATCGCCATTTTACCCACCGGAGCTAGACATGGGAATGAGAACTCCCCAATATCAGTGTCATCTTCACCTCCGCCAGAGGTCACTTTCAGTAGTCACAACTACCTCGAAAGTTCGAAATGAGTAATGCTCATGAGTCTGTTAACTCAGCAACAAGATTTCCAACGCAGAGTGATACATTGACTGCTAGGAGATATGCGAAGTGAATGCCAAGGCGAGGCGGCAATGCAGGGCGTGTAGGGGCACAAGATGCCCAGCGGCCATGTTGTTCATTCTTAAGAACCAGACTATCAAAAATATCAGACTACACATTTGTATTGGCATCGTTGTAATACTCTTGTAAGACACAGAGGAAGAGTTCGTCAGCAGATTACCCATGTTTCATTAAATATGACTATTTTACAAAATTAAATGGCAAATTGGATATTTAAATTTGGTGTGGACTGTGAACATAGGTGATAAGATTACTTAAGTTGGCTCTAGACTGCACGATAATGTTGTTTGGGGGAGCGATTTATATTCGTAAATATTTTCCATAATAAACTTTGCATCTTTCATGCAAAAAATAGTAATTCTACAGATTCAAGCAATTAACGAACTCATCCCGAAAGTTTGCTAAAAGACCGAATATGGATTCTTTATTTTAAAAACTGAGGACGCTAAAGCAGACTCACACATTGATAAAGAATAAATTTTCAAGAGACCTTATTCTTAGAATTTTCAATGTAGGATTGGTGAAGAACAACAAGAAATTTTCATAAGCCTCAATGATATGATCGCATTGAACCATCCTGAATAGCTTGAATTAATTATGGGAAAATTGCTAAAAATGTTTTCCATGGGTTTTGATGAGGTCAGAGGAACAAGCATTCCTTGAAGGAGTTTGGGTTGTCAGTCAATGATCAGTTCAGCCAGGGAGTCAGACGTTAGATGATCGAGCATTTCTCGAAGAAGTCAGCGTTATCAGTCAATGTTAGGATGGGAGACAATGATATGATGTTTTATCAGAGTTCGTGTCAGATAATCGAGCATTCCTCAAGTGATAAAGCATTGTCAGGATCAAACTGAACGAACAAGCAATCGTAAATCCTTCGTGCTGTCAGCCAATGAACTAATGTTCGGTCAGGAAGCAATTAGATGCCATGCGTCAGATGATCGACCATTTTCAAAAACTGTATGGTGTCAGTCAATAAGCTTAGGAGACAATGATGATGGAAGGAGGCTGAAGATCGAGCATTCCTCGAGTTTGCAAAATCAGTCAAAATACCTTGAAGACAATGATCTGATAATTGGTCAGGAAGAAGTCAGAGGAACGACCATTTCAGGAAGGAAGTCGTGCTCTCAGTCAATGATCTGATGTACGGGGAGAATAGAGAATTGAGAGAACCCCCTCCCCCCCCACCAAGGGAAGTAGAGCAGGTCGCTTGTCGATATCAGACTAGGTCAATCATTCATGATCTTCTAATTTATTGCGACACATATAAATTATACAACAGGTCGATGATCTATATATCTATCGAGACATTCTACGAAAATATAGTTATGACGTCCAATTTCAGGCAATGTTAATTTTCATTATTTAGAAAGAGTAAATAAGACTTAAAAATTATTGGTTATGAATTTTTCCAAGTTATAACAACTAAAACTTACTCAGAAAATCCGAGAAATTAACCACGGAATAGCAACCTCATCAGCAAATTGCTTCAGCCGTTCACAATTATATATTTTTAGGTTCACATTACTTGAGGTTTACTAATTTATATAACCTTTATTTTTATATTATATTCTGTTAAAAATAAATAAAAACATTTTGTAATTTGATAATGTATAAATGAAAATAAATGACATGAATGAAAGTCACATGAGGAGAGCAGGTGGCCAGTGACACCACTCTCATATCTCTATCAAAGAAGATTTCTGATTAATGCAGCATTATTTTTAAGTTCCTACTTTTTTAAACAAAAGTAGTTTCATAAATTGCTGACTTNATATATATATATATACACAAGTTCCAAAGTTAAAATGTCTTAGTGGAGAAAATGGGATTTTAAACATTTAAATAAATCAATGTGGTTTAAATAAAAACCAATTTGTGAACCTAATTTTTTATATTGGACGACGTTTCGCACCTCAGTGTAATAATAATCACACCCCTAAAAATTGAATTAGCAAATATATCTATACATTTTTTGCACCTTGCAATGGGCTGGTTGATACTCGTAGTAATAATAATAATATTTACAACTTATTGTACATGTAAGGAAATAGGAGAAAGAAGTATTAAAACTAAAAAAAAACTAAGATATACATAGAGTCATAAAAATAGGCGTACAAAAAGAAAATCAGTGCAACGTAAGTAAAAACAATAAAACCCAGAACTAATTAAAAAACCATTAATTGTTATAAGAATACAAATAAAACTGCCAGTTTAGCAGTTCCTCATAGCCAATTGTACAGAGAGGAGTTGCAGAAATAGCTGGGATTTCAAGGATGCGAGCATGGAGAAGCGAAGAATATTTAGAGGGATCGAGTTCCAGAAACTGGAGGATCTTATGAGGAAGGAGCGACTAATTGCAGTGGATTGGGGATTGGTAAAAAGGAGGATAAACATCAGAATCTCGAAAACGGGTGGGACAGGAAAGTACGGAAGATTTGAACGTTAAAAGATCATAGAGGTAGGGAGGGTAATAGGAAAATATGACTTGATAGAAGAGAGAACCAAGGAAATAATGCCTATGGTAAAGATGGGTATAACCATCCCGACTCGGAGTACAACTTTGTAACGTGGGTACTCCTGGGAGAACCAAAGACAAACCTCATGAAACAGTTTAGCAGAAGCTTAAGCCTATCCTCTAGTTCTCCGGTGAGGCCCTCGTAAACAGCGCAACCATAATCAAAATGGAGGAATTCGATTGAGGACACAAGGAGGCTACAGGTTTTACGAGGCAGGAGATGACTAGAGTGGGCGGAATTGATGGAGAGTGGAGAAATAGCGACGGGAAATCAGTGAAATATAAGCTTTTCTTGAAAGAGTTTGGTTAAGATAATGATTAGATTTTTGACTGGGGAATTAAAGGAAATTGGGCGCTGATTAACTATGAGGGAAGGAATAAGAGGAAGTGATGTAACCGAGGATCTAGACCCAAAAACAATAGCCAGAGATTTTTTACATTCAGAGTAAATTGGGATAAGAAGAGGAAGACTTAATATATTCAAAATATTGTTACAATGAAATATAATAGGTGTGAAATATAATTATTTAATACTTTTGTCCTACTATATTAGGAGATATGTATATATGCTAGGCGTATATCCTACCAATTTCCCTCTCTCTAGAGAGTCGGTCTAGAGTCATAGCCAGTTAAATTAACAATCCCCTTTCATGAACTTTTCGATCTGCTTCTCCAAATTAATTATTCACTTGTATTTATGTCCGTCTTGAACGAGGCATGGGGAATCTGCTCAGTTACACAGGTCCGCCGTGATGGTTTGCAAATAAATTTGAGCGGATGATTTTCAAAGCTTCTCCTAAGAAGGAAGACTGTTTAAATTCTTCTTCACAAGTCGTGTCATGGTAGAAATGTGAAAAACTTGAATACCAATGTCAAGAAACGTATAGTAAAAGGAAGTCTTAGTAGAAACAGTCACTGAAGAGGAGCAGAGTTGCAAGCGAACCAGACACCGAAATTAGATAGTTTAATAACCAGCATTAGCAGACTCACCTTGAGAAAATTCAGCTAATCACTATGACGGGACATTTGAAAAACACCTTCAGCTCTTCACTCATCCTAATTAGAAGAAGCTAAAAATTAGGTCCATTCAAAGGTGTGAACACACAAGAATAAAGAATCACAAGTAGCAATATTTTCGGGTATTTCTCGCCCTTCGTCAGTGAGGAGTGAAGGGAGTGGACCATACATGTGTTCACTGCACTAAAGAGTGCAGAGTAAAGGGATAAAGATAATAAGATAAAGATAAAGATCCCACCTGTTCTTGTTTGCTATATATCGCAGGCGTGAGTGTTTCATATTATCTCTATCACTCTCTCTCTCTCTCTATCTATCTCTCTCTCTCTCTCTCTCTCTCTCTCTCCATATATATTTTTTTTTTTTTTTAACTTTACCCTATTTTTAGACAATAAAAAACAAAATTCATTATTTAAGAAACCAGTGTAATTAATTAAATGAAACATTAAAGAACACAGTAGGATTAAAAGGTAATTTATTTACGTCTATGTAATATAAAAGTTTTATGAGGAACGTACATACAGAAAATACTTATAATAAAGGTTGGGCACAGCAACCTCTCTTCCTACTCGGACAGTCTTAGTGACCTATAACTTTTAGCCTCATTTGTATTCTTTGCTTTCGAGATGATATTATTTATTCATTATTATTTTCTTTCATCATAAATGCAGCAGGGGAATCTGTTTAGCATTTGCATTACTACTTTTAATATCTACTCAAGACTTGCCTTAAAAGGGAGCTAAATTTTTTAATTAGCCTTACGTATTTTTTAAGCTAATGACGGCAGATAATTATCAAGGAGTACATTGACTTTAATAGAAGAGGTGCTTAAATACATAAAGAAGATATCACTATCACCAGAGAGTGTATTTGAGCAGGTGCTTTATGAAGGTCATTATGAATATTACACATCTGCCCCTTCATGAACACATTACTTTGATATAATACGGCAATAAAATACAAAGAATTCTGTCAGATAGTAACTTCAGGGATTATGCAAATTTCTCAGCATCGCCGTTGATGAACGCTCGTATTTGAAGTTTCGATGCCTTGTCAACCGCCAACCTTTCTTCTGCAGAGTTCCAGACCCAACCAGACAGATTTTATATGAAGAAGACTGCAAAGCGCCATAGATCTCAAGAAAAGGGTGGAGAATGAAGAGACATTTCACATTATTGAAAATAGACATAGAATAATACAAATATAATATTTGTATACTAAGGACAGCTTGATATTGAGTCATACACTTATTCGTATCTTTATGTGATAACAAGTATCAAAGATCAACTAAAATGCTTGTAAATAAGTTTTTTTTTGAAACTTTGATGGCCAATTATCACCAAAGATTTTAAGAGGATGGTAAAACGGTGGTATAGCACTCAGCTTCATTTATATCATACCAGCACGTCTTCGAAGTCATATAAATGTGGATTAATTTTTAAAGTTTTGAAATTTTAATTAATACTTGACACTTAAAACAGGAATAGGGGGAAAAAGCAAGGAGGCAGACAGCCTACATAAGAATGATAAACGCATACAAAACTATTAGTTCTCAAGATGTCCGGCCCTAAATAAATTGCTCCATTCTAGCAGGGAGTGACAGAAGGCCAGAGGCAGAAAGACATTCCTCTGAGGCCATTTATAACCCTCAGGGCACAATAATTCTGCAGAGTGCTGTCAGAGGGAAATCCACAATTCAGCAAAGAGATGAGATAAGCTGGGAATGAGAATGGAAACCAAATCCTTTCTAAGCGTTGAAGTCGGAATTCCTGGCCTTTACTAGCGCTGAATTCCAACACTTTGGTTGGTTGACAGAAAGTCCAAAATCCTAATAAAGTAATATCCTAATAATAAGAAAGTAAGTACATTTACTACAACTGTTTTTACACTTATAAAGTAGGTGCTCAATAGACTATTTCAGAGGAAGAAATAAGGACTCCCTAAGCTGAGCTTGTTTTATTTAAACAAATATACCGTTTAATGTTCTCCACTAGACCTCTGGATTGATGGAGGATTGCTAGATGAACTAAATGGACGTTTCACAAAATAATTCAATGATAAAGGATTAGATAATATATAAATTAGATCATTGTGAACTGAAATGAAACCCAAAACGTAATATAAGGTACTGACGGACATTTATGCATTTGAATTAAATAATAATAAAGACCTAATATTCATTTAAATTGAGATGACAAAGGTAAAATTCTATTGGAATAAATAAAAAATTGTGGCCACTATATTGGCAATCACTAAACTTAAGGGGTGCAGTAAACCCTCATTCCTGATAATTCAATTTCGCTTGGTAATAATTCTAATAACAACACATTAAACTGTTATACAAGTTTTATAGGTTTTATAAACCTATCCCTAAACATGTTCTTCTATAAAACTGAATACTGTGAGTTTCAAAGTGGTAACTCTATAATGCACGACTATCTTGGTTTAACACATAGTAAGTAGTCATTCCCCACACAACCAAACTAGTGCCAGGAACCCAATACTTAGTTCTCATATTCTAAATCCATAACTTTACCCAACCCAAATATCTCTCTAACTTAAGAATTTTCATTAATAGAAATCTGTTGCTTTTGTTTGATCATGGGTAATTTGGATCGGGTATTTCATGTAGTACTATCTGAGCTGGGAAACACTGAAGACCAGCTACTTGAGAGTTTTTGTAATGTAACAAACACAAGTTTGATCCTGGTCTCATTCAATAAACTTTGATAACAATTTTTTTTACAATCCATAAAGAATACTCTGCTAGGCATCTGGATTTGAAGTTATACGATTTGGAAATTCATCCTCTCATAACTTTCAAAGATAACATGATCAATGAATGATGAACTGGTAAGAAATTAAAAAAACGTCAAGATATATTTTTTCTTAACAGTCGAGGCAGTTTTTCGTTTTATTTTACTATTTACTATCCACCAAGAGTAATGTTAACAACAACCAAATAATTTAGACCTGTTGGGCCAGAATGGGCTTCTAAAGAAGGAGCTCATTCCTACTTCATCTTTGAAAGTTTCAGCAGACCAGAAATGACCCAGTAAGATTTTCTACTTTAACAATTATACTCATAATTAAAGAAGTGAAGTTATATTAGAAATTATGAGTTTTTTGACCGTAAATATTATTATTATTTTTTTTTTGTTTTTTTTTATTTATTTAATTCCATTCCCATGCATTTCTTGTATAAAATTAACGTAGGGTTAAATACGACAATTAAAATCAGTATTTAACATTTCATGTTATATTAAGTTTGTCTCATGCTTGTGTATGTATCTTATTAATTACAGATGAATAAATATTTTTTTATTCACTACTTTTTTTAAGTGCTTATTTATTTCGACCCACTGAAATTAAATTTATATAAAGATAAATTATATTTTTATTAGCAGTTATATAAGGTAATGTTACTCTATTGGGATTATAAAGTCATTTTATTTTTTTTTATCAAATTAGCTCTGACAAATGTAAATCAAGTTTTTATATTTTTGACATACAATATACACAACATATATAATACTAAGTTCAAATGGAGAGTTTTTGACCATGGAGAATATTAATAGAGAATATGTTGGGGTTCGGTCAAGGTAGATTAAAAAATAAATTAATTTTTTTAAATTTTTGTTATTTGCGTACGTTTCTGCTTACTTGTAAGCCATCTTCTGGGCTATCATGAAGACGACTGGAAATGTATTGTCACCTGGAACATTTGTGTTCAGATTTCTGTGTTCAAATTTCTGGAACAAGATATGCAGATTTCTGCGTGACCTGGTCAACCTTGACCTGGGGTTTACAAATAAATTCTCTACATGTACTTTTTTTGGAGGCTCTAAATACTCAACCAAGGTCAATACAGATAATTTATGGAACTACAGTTAGATATTTAGTACTTGGAGCCAAATCCTATTTCTGCATCAACAAAAGTAAAGATTGTGAACAAAAGTGAATTTGATTTTCCTTGGATCTCTACATTTTAAATTCACCTAAAATGAATTTTGTTGAATACCTGTTCAAACCAATGATAATTGAGGATTTATATGCAGACTTATAATACTTTAAATACATTCAATTATCGATTATAATTTGTGCCCAGCAAAAGTTTTATAGAAAAAAAAAATAAATTTGAAAATGTATCCAAACTTTCTTATTAGAAAATTTTAGCAGAAAGCTACTTAAAGTAGCTACTTAAATATATATTAAGGAATCTCATGCGTTGGAATTTTTCGTGGTTCTGAAGGAAATTTTATCCCGTTGCTATAATTGATACTGCGCGGGTATAAATTCCCCCAAGAGAGAGAGAAGGAGGATTTGTTTCAAGTTTCAAACGGTTGACTTGTAGCCAGGGGAAGGCTCTATTATTTTCCGTGGGTGTCTATTTTGATATTTGGCATTAACACAAACACGTTGGAGCCGGCCTGGGGGACTCCAGCACTAACTACTTCATGTTTCCAGCGTGCCTCTGGTGATATTTAGGCAATAGATGCATATATGCAACAGCATAACTGAAAATAATTAGCTCTATAAGGAACTTAAAGTAATACTGGCAATATAAAACACTAAAACTCATGTACTTTTATTCTTAATAATGTCTTGGTTAAAAGTGTTCCAACACAATATAGTTTTAAGCAACCAGATTTTGAATTTCATATATAGGTAAAATAAGCTTGCAGAACTTTACTTATATTTTAGAGTCCATTTGTTTTATTGAACATCATTTTAAAAGATTTATAGATATGATTTGTTTTAATTTATTAGTATTGTACATAAAATGTTGGCAGCATTCAAATTTCTAGTTGGAAATGTTAAAAGATATTAAACTAATATATATATATATATATATATGTGTGTGTGTATGTGTCTGTGTGTGTGT
>KZ808585.1:8993-20983 GCA_000696205.2 Oncopeltus fasciatus | reverse complement strand
TGATTTTCTGTAGTGTATCATTATTGGATTATCAGGATGTGCACTTAATTATCTATAGACTCGAATTTGTTTATTACTTTTCCCTCCTTTCCGTAATGCGGAGTGCCCATTGTTATTAATAAATTTAATCGATTGGATAGACATTTCGATATACAATAAACGAAAAAACACAAATAATTAAGAAGTACCCAAAAGGGCAGGAAAATAAAAATAAAATCTGTGAATTACTAATAACAAGTTCTAGATAGAGGATTTGTTATCATAATCGTCAATTTGAAGGTTAGCTTCGAGGAAAATTATCCCACACATAATAGATCAATTTCATTAATTAACAGCCTGATTTTATTAAAATTATTTTTGAATATTTATAATGTATGCTTTTAATTCTTACAGAATAAAAATAACGCTAAATTTTCACACCAGAATCTAACTTATTTAAAAAGACTTAAATAAGTTGAATTTGAATAATAAGTTGGATTATCATAAATGAATAAAGATATTTTTTTTTTTTTTTTACTTTTACAGATTTTTCTAAGGAAATAAAAATAATCAGATTAGTTTAAAGAAAGGACTACTTAAAATGTATTCACTGATAATTAATAAGAGCAGAAACTTTTTTCGCTAAAATGAGCGTAATACTTTTAGATTAAAGTGATACAATTTGGTAGTATTTATTTGCAATAGGTTATAAGTTTTATTATTTATTTTATTTATAAAATATGTTGATAAAGATACCACATAATAACTATTCGCATTAACAATTCATTATACCACACCATGACCTATTACTAAGAAACTCTTCTTCTAGAAAATATCTTCCCGCAACTAAAAATATCTCCCTGGCGTTATTGACCAAAGGTTGACACGCCATTACAAAAAAAAAAAAAAAAAAAAAAAAAAAAAAAAAACCTTGATATCGAGAAATTCGCTTAGTTACTGCGTTACTAACTTTTTTGTTTGGTGAAATAGTATTTATCTTGAGCGGGGCTATCAATGAGCTCAAATTAAAACTACGAACACAATAACCGTGGAAGGTTATGTGGCAGTACATGACTCATGTACCAGAGTCGGGTTAAACTTCGAATAAAAAAAAAAAATCCTGAATTACAATCCGTAATCTAGCTACTGGAATTTTTTAGTTTATCAGCTAAATGCGTAAAAAAATATTTCAGGGATTTATTACAATTTTAAAAGTATTAACAAATACTCAAAGCGCAAAATTCCTTGTAGGTTCGATTTTCCGCATAGAATTATAAATAAAAACTTTAAAAACAGCGTAAAAGTAGAGGAAATAAAAACTTATAAAATTTTAAGAAAAACATCTCTTTAGAGTTGCAAAACTCTAACATCGCTTCAAGCCGATTACAAAATATAAGTGTAGGTAGCTAGCAGTAGACTTAACTTAAACAGTGCAACACAGACGCATTCTGTAGGAAGGATAGAAAGCCGATAACGACTTATTAAGCGCGCCAAAATCACTGATAACAGCGAAAGTCGTATCTAGCGTACGTATGTCGTCCTTTCCAATGCTGGGTACGGGCATTCCAAGGCGTGAAGTCACGCCGAGTTACGTCAGGCCGCAGCGCACTGGATACCGCGGAAGTGTGTATCAACACTAGTCGGCCTCGAGCTCTTCGCGGGAAGTGCGGGCTCATTTCTTCACGGAGATATGAGGCAAGAGAGAGCCCTCGGTGTGAGCAGATTTCCATTTCAGTACTAATTGTAACAAGAGAGATAATTATTCAAGAGGAACAATTTCAAAAACAATAAACAAGCAGTTGGGTACATCCACACTTTATTAGTTGGAAACGATTTTTAATTTGTTTTTAAATGTTGTGTATTATTTAATAATTTCACAAATTGCTTCAGCGACTAAGAACTTTTTTTATTGGTATTGCACTGAAATTTTCAAGAATTTCGTAGGATACTGTCATATTTCTTTTTTGAAACAAATAACTAAAGTAAGACTTTTTTTTAAGAAGCCAAATGTAATTATAATATTAATAATTATTACTATAAAAATTCGTAAGGTATAATATAAAAATTCTTCAAGTATAAATACATGTCTATGGTGGCGAGGAAGTGAATTTTCATGTATGTCGTCTCCTTAAGAAGGACCAACCACAAAGTCTGTTTATATTGTTAATATGTGATGTAGGTATAATGTGAGCAGTAGAACCTTCACAAAATTTGTTGCCACTCACCCGAAAACTAAAAAAAATGCCGTAGGACAAATATTTTTTAACAAGGCTGCAGTATGACACCCAAAGCAATTCAATTAACTAATATTTAAATATATTGCGAGTTATTTAGCAATATTTTGATTATCGAGAATAGGGGTATACCGAAAAAAAAAAGAAAAATTTAAATGGACAGTTTTTTTTACTGTAGATACTACAATCAGATGTTTTTTGTTAGGGTTCGGTCAAGGTAGATCCAAAAAAATACAAATTTTAAAAATGTGTATTTTTTAAAATTTGAATTTTTTTGGATCTACCTTGACCGTACCTCAACGAAAAACATCTAATATCAAATTTTTTATTTTAATAAGAAGTCTATATATAATCGGAACGAAACTCAAAATACAATCAATATTTACTAATGAAGAGGTAGTAGTAAAAAATAAAAAAAAATTCTAATGATTATTGATTGGAGAGGATGTTAATCTGAAATCTAATTTTTCTTATGAGTAAAATTACCAGTTATATGTTAACTCAACTGCAACATGACTACAGTACTATAAAACTCAAAAAATTATTGGTACGTTTACAAAAATTTAAATATTAAATACAAATAGAATAAATTCGTATTCCTTACGCTATTCCCACATAACAGAACTTATAATCTCACCGACCAACACGGTGAAAGATTTATACATAAAGATGAAATTTATTTACCCCCAAAAATATATTGTATATAGTTGTGACATCATTGGATAACATTATTCTATTCTAAGCAATGTCTTATTGTTAGTGGTCAGGGAGTAGTACAGTTGCCATGGATAAGAATGGACGACTGTTTTTCTTGATGTTGCTATGTTTACATTTCTATTTGTAGTTGGTAAGATAAAAGTGTGTATCTTTCGACCATTCGGGAGTGAAATATTGGTTTTAGAGGGTACTCTCGCTACACCCAAAAGGAACCAACTACGATCCGAAGAAAACCTGAACCCTCCAGGTAGGAATATTTATCTAAATTTCATTTTTATAAATATGACGACTCCGAGGAGTGTGGGTGATAAATACAGTAGTTTGAAATCGCATAACTACCCATGGAGGGATTGGTGAAGGTTCTTGCTGGACTTCACGCTTTTAGATTTTTAGTGGAATAGTTTCACACTGGAAACAAATATAAATGACATCTCTTACAACGCATTAAGAAGGGGTCAGTTATGCATTACATTCCCTGTGAACTGAAACGGGTCGTTTGAACCCGGGTCGACTGAATGGGAATCTGTAAAAAAATGTATTAAACCAACTCCCTCATTCTGGCCAGAGTTAGTCAGCATGTGGCTTAAACAAAGTATGAGAGATCAAATTATTATAGTAATAAACATTTTAGGTAGGAACTAATCAGACAGATTTCGGACGTAACCACACTAAGAAAAGTCAACAATATTATTGGAGGAGATCTTGGAAGTACAAAAAAAAAAAAAAAAATGAAACATCTTTCCAACTCCTGAGGTAAATTTGTTGACCTTCAAGTTTTATTAACTTTTTTGGTTACAAATTAATTTGTAATTCCTGAATGTCTTTGTAACCAAGACCGAATTCCTGATAATCCTCTCTTCATCTTTCTACTCCTTTTCTATATCAACCATACAACATCTACGGGACGCTAGAGCGCGTACAATATATATATATACATATTGAAAACACGCACACACACACACACACATTCCATTTCACCACTTATAGTGGGGAGCCATGGAGTGGGGGGCTATCTACAGGATGCTATTTTATTTTAAGAATCGATGGCTTAGGAAAAGCTTTTATTTATTCATTAAAGCTTGTCACTGCGGGATTTGAACCCTTCGCGACAGGATTGCGAACGGATCCAACTGAGCTACCCTGGCGCACCAGACCATATTTTTAGCTTCCCTAATTTCGGATCGGGGAAATTCTGTTGATGTTTCTCAAGGGCACGTGATCTGACTAATGTGAATAGCTGAATTACCGTACGGTAAATCTGCTTAAAATTGCAAATATTGAATGAAACATGAAGAAAGTAAAGATATTTTTTTACGGACAGCCTATTAGTGGATACGCGCTACATACGTCCTTATTGTCAACCATGGTCCTATATCTGTTTTGAAACTTTCTGTTAACTGACAGATGAGTTCTTTAATGGCAGAAATCAATGGAGGGGAAGGGGGATTTGGAGGGAGAAAATAATTTAAATCGCAATTTCTTCGTTATTATTAGTGTCACTAAAACACTGAATAAAACTAAATCAATGTAAAATTCAATTTTACAACATATTCATTAACACGAAAAAAACTCATAAGGAAGATCGTTAAAACAAAACTAAATGCAATGTTGGGCAAACTCTTTTATTTTAAAATATAGAAACCAAATTCAATACTTAGGAACTTTATTGCAAATTGTTGAAGAAATTAATTTTTGGATAAAATCAGATGAGGGGGCTCAGAGAAAGACCAAAATCCATAGTATTGATACCTCTGTTGTCGAATTCAGAAATAATTTGTAGGTAAAATATCTAATTTTTAAAGTTCAAGTTGTATAATATTTGTACGTAAATCGCTTATGAGGGAAAACATTTTCGATGACTTAGTAGTTTCACACTTTTCCGGCCAGGGTAGGGCCAAGTAGAGGCATTGCTCTCTCCGACTTACGGAACAGGGTCTAAGAAAACAAGGGTTTAATGTGATGTAAGCCTAGAAGTGTGCAGTTATTTCATGGGAATTTGGGCACTCCTCTGACGACTAGAATAGAGAAGTGGATCTCGAGAACGATAGCCTTGAGAAAAGATGGCCCCAGATTAATTAGTATCATTGAGTGGGATTGAAATACAACAATCTCCTTCTAGAATCTTTAAGTGTTCACATCAAAGGTTAGTTTTGTGGAAAGGTCGGTAAATCATTGTGCGATGTAGTGGTGTTTGTGTGGATCTGATTACAGGGGTTTTATCTCTTAAGGAGGATCCTTCACATTCCTTACGAAAGATTTGTTTCGGAAACGTCTATAACGACTCTGCTAACATGTTTAATGGTTAGAATCTAGATCTTCATCAGGGACAGTAGCTCTAGATGTTCTCAAATAATATATGTAAACGTGTTCGTGAGTGAATGGGGTTGCTCCGCCTCAGGGTTGTTTTTAATTAGTCACGCAGGAACGTGCAAAACTTTTTAATTAAATACTTTCACATAGCAGAGGATTAAAGTGAGAAAACTCGTTTTAACTAAAAATTGTAATTATTTAGTTACAAAGTCTTATATACTTGTATTTTCAACCCAGATTAAGAAGGACTGCCGTATCAGTTGCAAAAGAAAACTTGACTTTGATCCAACAGTAGTTCCTTTCAATAAAATGTTATGGGGAATCCTTACCTTTTTGATTAGGTAGGGGGCCTCCACGTGCAACTTGCACTTCCTCTCAGTCTTCTTGATGGAGTTGTCGGGGGACGTAGATTCGGACACCACCTCGCAGTTGACGACCACCGGGATCTGAGGGCAAGAGGGGAACCGCCGCTCGTAGGCCTGGAACACAGAGGAAATATCAATGAAAACACCTGAAATATAACGGGCATTAACAAGGAGCCATTCCCTCCTTTGCTGATAGCGATACTTATCGGTCAACGAGAGGCTACTCATTCAGGAAGTTACTGATCGAAGTAAAAAGAAAAATCACTCAATTAACTTAAAGAAAATAACAATGCTACCTAAAAATAGCTAAATGTAGGCTAATTATGTCTGGCATTGTTTTGAAACCGGCAACAATTCATAAGACTAAAAGAGAGCAACAGCTTCTTCCTCCTACTTCTGTGTAAGTACCATAGTGACATACGACCACTCATGTTCACTGCAGGACCATAGTGAAATACGCACAATGCGACTGTTGAGCGATACGACAGAGTAAGTGAGCGAGCGGCGAGGAGCAATGCCCCCCCCATACCTGACATTGTTGGCAAATTCAACTATGTCAGCTGGTTTCAACACGCTTGGATTTTCCATGAAAATCGATAAAGGGTATGCCATTCATGCATAGAAACTTGTATCTCAATAGAAATCACATCTATTACCATTATTATTTTCTAATTATTATAGTAAAANAAATCCACATCTATTACCATTATTATTTTCTAATTACTATTGTAAAATAATAATTTTAATAAGTTTAAATATTTTATATGAGTGGACGCCAGTTAACCGAAAATGCCGTAATAGCTTACGAGTAGACTGGATTTCGCAATCCACAAAAACTATAACTTGCACATATATATTATATATTCTCAAGTGGAACTTACCTATAGATTAAATAAATTCGTTAAAAATGTCAAAAAAAAGTATTGCTATTTCTAATTTAACAAGAGAATTACACAGTTTAGAGCAGATATTTTGTTCTACTGGTTCATTAACCATAAAGGTTACATCTAAAATTAATGAAAATATCATTGGTACTCTAAAGCTATTAAGAAAAGATATTCTATGATTTCTTATTAAGAAAATAAATTTGAAATAATACGATGATACATGAATTAAATTAAGAATAATAAGTCCTTCTTTCTTTGGCAAAAATTAAAATTTTTTTTTCTTTACAAATCAGTTTTATATTCTTCAGCTCCCAAGATCAAATCACGGACTATATTCTCCTCAAAAAGCTAGACAGTCAACTAGTAACCTTCAAATTAGCAATAATTAATCCTTTAATGTAAGTTTTGGCTTGAAAATTCATCCTGCCATCTTCAGGACTAATGATCGTGGCAGTTAGCAGTGAGCAGTAGGCGACCCTAAGACGATTAGCATAAATAATTCTAAGTAAGAGTAAAAATATAATATTTTTTCTACAATTTCCTTTTTCTACTAAAGTGCTGATAAAAATTAAATATTTTGGTTAACCAAAATTATTAGCTCAGTAACCAGATAAGTCACACGATTAACATTAACGATAAAATGTAAAGTATGTTACAATTAATATGAAATTCCTATGTCCAAAATCCTATCATATGGGAATGGAAATAGTTTTAGAAATATGGAAGAATGGTCTGTAGACCGTTTATTATATTCTTGCACAGAAAGATTAACCGATTCTGTCACTCAATCTAATGTCTATAATTTCACTGAAACAAATTTTATTTTAGATTTATTTTATTTAAAACTGTTGAACTGGGGTAATTTAAAAGTATTCCATTAAACAATTCTCATGGAGTCCCATTACATGTGGTTTTTTTTTCCTGTCCATATCACAAATTTAATATTTATTATTTTTATTGAAAATATAGTTAACATAATTCCTTTATAATTTTAATATATGTCAACATATAATTACTTAATAATTCATTTAGACACCTACAATTAATAAATACCAGCTGTAAAATAATACAAATTTAAAATAATTTATTCTTAAATCTAGAACACACCAATTCTTCTTTTAGAAAATAGTTTTTCAAATTTTATTTGAACTTATTAATTTGAGTTGAGCTCTCTGAAGGAAGGCAAAATGACCATGTTTGTCTGGAGGAACGAGACCGTATAGCACAGAGAGAAATTCTGGCCGAAATGGTGTTACGGAAGGTCCAGCAAGAGCAAAAGAGTCTGCGATGTGGATGAGCGATCTCGTAGAGAGAGAGGGGAATCTGGTGACTGGCAGACTTTCCCCCAATACTTCGAGGAAAGTAAGAGTCCGGCGATGGCGAAGTGAATGTCAGGGGATCGCGACAATCGGCGGGGGAATGGTCTTGGCAAAACAGGGGGTGAAAGGGTTTTAGTCGAAAGCGTAAGAATCCTCTACACTCGAATCTTCAGTAACAAAAGTCTCTTCTTTCTGGGCACGTTGAAGATTATCCCTTTGAGGCATGTGAAGGCCCGGCGTACTTAAAAAATAAGTAACAATTCTAGTATGAAAGAGTAACAGTGATCGTTCATATACCACTTCAAAGAGAATAACAGGTCATTTAATGGCGATATATATCCATTCACTCAGGCACTATGCAATAAAGCAGATTTCTCATGCTTAATTAAACATGGAGTTAGATAAAAAAGGCAATATGGAGATAAGCTCACTAAGGCTGAGTAAAAAGGGGAATCATTAGTGATATTCTTCACTATTTTTTAACGCTTTTGTAAAAATTAAAAAAAAAAGGAAAAAGAAATATGTTGGAAAATTACACCTTGTGCCTCTTATACATTATAATACTCTACAAAGTTAAAATAACAAATTTATTGAAGATAATTCTTACTCTGTTCTTTTCAACCCCTCAAACACACACACCCACAGACGCATACTTGCATAGAAAAAAGGAAAACACGACTGGAAAAAAAAAAGGGAATATAACATTCCATACAATACATATGTTCTGTAATACGTTTTTCGAAAAAAAAAATTGCCAAATTAATATAAAAAAACATTTATAAATCAGATTCTACATCTATTATATTTAATATTTCTTTATGCTCTCATAATAACCAAGTTGTTAAGAATTCAAAATTTTGGTATTCCCCTAAACACACAAATCAGATAATGAGCGGAAAGAAGTTCAAATACGAATTAATTTACTCAAATTTAAAAAGAGAGTGGCAAGATCATTCTTTTTAGATATACTCTTAAATATCCTCGTTAATTTTGAACTTTCCCTATCTCCTTGAGGGACATTCTAAAACCTGCCTTATTAATGTTACCATTCTCCTTCATTATCGTACTCCTTCTTGTTAGAAGATATTTACTCTTATCTGATGAGATGAAAACAGTTTATTTGTGACAGTTTTTATTTATTTATTTTTTATTTAAAGAAATGTATGTAAATGTTCACACGGCAGCACTTACAAGAGATTACGAAGAGAGTTATGTACGATTAGCCATTTCTAGGGTAATGATGCTTCTTACAGAAATTTGTAATGAGGAAAGTCGTGAACCTCAAAAGAGGAAACAAAGTTGTGATTTGGCTGTGCTCTTTACCCTGCAAAATGCCCACATTAGTCATCTGGTGCTGCTACAGGGCCATGGTGCGCAGGAATCACATGATAGCGATATGAGTAATAACGACCCCCGGCACACCAGAGAAGGTGTTTGGCAGCATACCATTCTGGTCGACTGATTTTTTTCCCCCATTTAATGAGGAATGGTGCCCAATTAGGGCTAGGAGTACTTACAAACACCCAGTAATTTAGTATATTAAAACACATTTATTTATTTAACCTATTTATATAGGTTCTCCTGATTGAAAATTGCCGAATTCTTGGCAGGTTGACCACATTTGTTGACTCAAGAAAGATGACTTTGTCTGACTAGGAAGTTCCACCATTCCTGATTAAGCTAGGTTGAGTAGCATTAAATATAGTATTTTCATTTGCTACCTGGTTATGTACAATAATCATAAGGTACCATTACCATTACTTTTAATTTAACAATTGAAAAAAGATAAACAAAATGCGATAAAAAAATTAACAAGGGATAAATACTAGTTTATTTTTATATTTTAGTAGTTTTATGGTATTCGATCTTTGTTAACGTACCACATTCAATAAAAGAAAATTCCAAAAATTCTGAAACTACCCAAAACAAGTTGTTCATTAAAAATAACAGGCATTTTATTTTATCTCTGATCAAATAAGTGTTACTATGACGTTTGTTTATCAGCTTCTTCATGTGTATTCCCTCTGTTGTTTGCAAAGCCGATTAAATAAGTAAAAACACATTTCGTCATAACGGGATTAACAACTAGTTTCATATAAGACCCAATCATAGAGGGAAAATCAAAATCCGCAACTCATCGTTCAATGAAAATTCGGTCATTGACCCACCCCTTTAGTGATAAGAGGGAAGGCCAAGAGACGTCCCATCATTTTGAGCGCAGCAACTAAATTCCATTGAAAATAGGTAATACAAAAAAAAAAATATATATAAGTCAAATTTTACGTTATGGAATTTCGTGGGTTCTTCATTTATGACGTAAGTAGTATGTGAGAGAGAGATAGAGAATTACTGAGGGAAGACAATGATGTTTTGTATACTCGCAGGGATTGGAGTGGAGGCGAGCAAGGAGACGAGGGACCGTATTACTCACAATCCCTGGTGAGGGTCACCAGTCGAGAGGAAGTGAATAAAGTTAGGGAAAGCCATGGAAGGAGGTGAAGGTTCACAGAAGGATATATCACTTCCTGGGCCATCACTCCAAGTAAGCCATCATTACTCGCAGGGATTGGAATGGAGGCGAGCAAGGAGACGAGGGACCGTATTACTCACAATCCCTGGTGAGGGTCACCAGTCGAGAGGAAGTGAATAAAGTTAGGGAAAGCCATGGAAGGAGGTGAAGGTTCACAGAAGGATATATCACTTCCTGGGCCACCACTCCAAGTAAGCCATCATTACTAGACCTCAGAAGTCAAGATGATTTTTTTTTTAATTTCAAAACATTATGAATTTCAGTGTTTAGCTTATTGAAAATTAAAAATAGATAGCACTTTGGTCTTGACTTCTCTCTCTTTTACTAAAAATTCCCAGTAGCAAAACAACGATATCTTCATCTGCTGGTAACGTGCCTGAACACGTAGAAAAGTAGACGTGCGCTACACCTCCCTCATGGAGGGCGTAGTCTAGCTATTCGTGTTACACAAAACTGCGTGTGACACAGCCTTTGACTCATCATGTAAATGGCAAACTTCACCAAAATTTTATTTGCCGAGGTTAAATACGTTTTAATTTATTTATGAGTAATATTTGCGAATACTACGCCCTCAAAATATGTCTCGTTGGATTTTGGGTTTTAGAAGGTACAATCCTACTCTCCGAACAACTTGATTAGCTAGGTTTATTACTTTTATTATTATTGTTATTTGAATAATAATTTCCCAATTGAGTAGGCATTTTAATTAAAATTATGCTGAGGAGCTTGAGAAATGTTTCATATCAAGTGAATTATTTCAAATTTTAGCCCACTCCATAAATTGTGTATTTTCTGATAACAAATATATTTTCGGTGTATGAAAAATATCGTTAAAGAAAATATGCTGAGACTATTATTTCTATGGTACATTTCGGATTTCTATATGTAAAACACACCGATTTTAACACCAATCTAATTCGCCATTTCACTTATATTAGTCAATGAAAAAACAATTCTAGCTCCTAGAGCGTTAAAAATTAAATTTAAAAAATAGTAAAAAGCCCCAAGAGTAGCAGTTTTCAACACTAAGTTTACTGACTAGCATGTATGGTAACTAATAACTCTCTCAAAATAATTAGGATGTTTTGATGAGGATTTTGAGTAGCAATTGCTTAATAAATACCCCGTGTAATTTAGTTTTCTTCATAACAGGGATCACGTTACCCTCAAGATGGGATTCCATTAATTAGCACGTGAGAGAACCTCCCCCGGACGGTGAGTACATTCGGTTGAAATCACTTCGTTTTAGAGTTACTGTACTAAGGATCAGTTGCTGTTACTTTTAATGAAGGAAGTAAGGATTGCATGAGGTTAACAGAGCTTATCCTCCGAAAGACGACAAATAATAATGGCTACGGGGCTAGGAACTAGAGCTGCGTGTTGCTGTGTTTACCAACGAGCAACATCCTACTTACAGAGGCTGATGGGAGTACAAATTCGCGGATGGTGACCGTATTACAGCGAGTTAGGGAGTTCTGATGGCTCCACAATCGGTGATCACCAACCCCTATCTAACTCACCCTCAATCCTCATTCAATTACTTCTCATTTAAAATAATTTAATATCTCACGAGATGTTACATATAACATGAGCTTCTAGGCTTTTTTTTTCTGCTGTACTAACATCTTAATTCATATGATATATATATA
>KZ808584.1:188805-199118 GCA_000696205.2 Oncopeltus fasciatus | reverse complement strand
TATTACATTCTGATTGAAAATCAAAATATTTTGTAATAAATGAATATCACCCAGCTGAAAGAAATGGTCCATTGACCCTACTCCCAGAAATTTTACTCATCAAGGCCAAGGATATTTTTACCATCGCATGGGCATCTGAAAGAGTTGTAATGATTTGAGTCCGACGACAAGTATTAGGCATATGGATTGGGGTGAAAAGGGATTTCAATTGGAATCGAATGAAGCTGGTGGAGTCGATGGATTTATTGAGCGTATGAAATATTAAGATTTTGATGAAGGGTAAAGTTGGGGGCTTAGTTTTTTTATTTATTTATTTATTGAAACATCAAAATTTTATGAATGTACTATTTTCTTTAGAAAGATAACAAACAAACATTTATTCCTGGCTTGAGTGCACCTAGAGTACCCAAATCAGGAGCTCTCATTTTACGGACGGTGACCGACTTGTTCTGAAAGCGCACAGAAATTAGAGAAAAATACATGCAAAGTGCGAAGTATTGTGTATTATTTTATAACACTATTTATTTAATTATTCTGTTATATATATATGAATGTGTGTGTGTAACACATGTCTTTTAACACTTAAATATCAGGAAGATATTTAACAATGTATTTCTATTTATTCCACTTTTAATTTCAAATAGAGATGCCAAATTCGGCATTTTACATTTGTTTTACTGAAAACCGCAGATAGAAATATTATTTATAGCGAGGGAAAACCAACATTTCTAATATCGTTAACTTTGTTTGTATTTGAGTTGGGAAAATGTTTGAAGAAATACTAGGTACATAATCTTATTTTCTAAAATGTATAACTATATTATTTCAAATAAAAACGATTATAAGGGAAGATATTTATGAATATAAATATGACTTCCTTCCCGGCCAGTATATAGCCAGTCGTGTTTCTTTTACGCTCATTACTCTCTTCGGCTTATAATATGCAATTTGACATATATTATCATTTATATACATATNGTCAGCATTAGGAAATAATCAGTACGATGTTTGGAAGGCATATAGAATTGTAGCCTCTAATAATGACACTTATGAATTAATTCAAGACAAGAATATATCTTGAAATTCGTAGAAAGATAATCAAATAGACATATGCAATAACTAATAGGACTAGCAATATCTATCAACCCTAGAAAATCTCTTTAATTTCGAATAAACGCATTGAAAGTGGATGGCTAAAGAATTCTCACCCATGATAGAATCAAATTAACAGAATATCTTGTTGATAAATAAGTGCTAAAAATACTAGATAAGAAGAAGTTAATAAGGAAATCTGGACATTCCAGAGGAGTTAATGGGCAATGTGAACAAGTAATCTAAACTATTTTTTTTTCCGGAGTTTGTGGGTTCTTTTGGTAAACATGGATTACGTGACCAGAGGATCGCACAATGAATTAGCCTAATATGTTGACGGAGCACTATCTGGAGCCCCAGTCTCTAAACACATTAGTTTTGGACAGTGGTGACCTACGTTCGACCGGCGTCATTACCTTAGACTATTAGCCTGCATCTGGATCGAACAGGACAGGGGATAAACATGTTGATTAACTTTCTTCGTCGGCGGGGCGGAGGGGGAGGGGGTAATAATAATTCACTTTCTAAATCTACACACCTATTTAGACATGGTAAACATCCTCAACTAAAAAAAAAAAAAAAAAAAAAACGACTGAAGAGCATTGTCGAAAAAACTTTCAGGAGTACAGTAATCTGGAGTGCCCGGGTCCAACTCAAACCTCATAATTAGAAGTTAAATATCAATATTGATTAATTTACATTAGTTCGGAATACATTGATTTAAAGATGAGAAAAGAGAGTTGGTTTGATCTACTTTCGAAGCATACCATTAGGACTAAAATTTCGTTTATATTCACATGATAATATGCTATTATTTCGAAAATCTCAATATGATTAATAATTACGAAAATCTTGAGTTGAAGATAACTGTAGAAATAATCTATATTTACTAAATATAAAAAGAACCAAAGTTTACTCCAAAAGATAACTTGAAGATCCGGCCGAGGGGGCGTTGGTGCATGTTCGAGACACATATGTCCGCCCCGCGGCTGTTCAGCTTACCTTTATTTACTCTCAGTTTCCTCTAAGTGGCTATGCCTAGAAATATGGACGAGTAGAACCTCTCAGGCCGGCTAGGCCAAGATAGTGCTAAAAATGATTATGGCCCCTCCCTCCCCCCACCACAAACTTATAATAGAGCCATATGAGGTCTACTTGAGACCAAGTGGTAATACCGCTCAACAATGTAACCAAAATGATCTCAGCAGCTGATCAGCATTTATCTCTATATGCTACTTAAATACTTACCATATCAATTCAACTTGTACGGTCAAAATTCAATAACAACTTAAAATTAACTAACCTAAATGTGAATTTTTCGGATCATAAACCATTTAAAATTATGATCATTTATTCAATTACATTAAGATTCTTTCATTTTCTTATCAATAGTTTAGTATATGTGTACTTTTCCTCATCCAGCCCACAGACCCAAATATATTCTTCCTTAGTCCTTAAAACCAGCCTCCAAATCTCATCAGTGTCAGGGCCATATCAAATAAATAATTCGATGGTCTAACCATGAACATTTGGTAATGATAATAAAAATAATAATAATAATAATTCCTAAATATCTCTAAAAAAAAACCCTTTTCTTAAATTGATTTTTTTTTAAATTTATTTATATGTGAATCCTAACGTGAAATGTCAAATTAAGACTAGTGAGTAGCTGAGAAAAAATCTATGATTTCCGTTTGTAAACATCTTCTAAATTCTATCGCTTCGATTTTTCTCTAATTATGCAGATCCTCCAACAACGGTAAATATAATCTGTAATACGGTTAGCAAAAGCCCAAAAGGAAAAAGCCGACACACAAATTACACCTCGAGAGTTACAGATTGGCCCAGATAAGTGTGCATTGGACACAAATACGGTAGAATTAACCTAGAAGAGCTTACCTGACCGCTCAGGCTAAAGGATAATCGAAAAGCCCAGAAACTGGGACACCTCGAAGGGTAACGTCCGTAGGATTTTACTGCTTCGTTACGAAATGCCACATATGGGGTTATTTACTCTCAAATTTGAATAAAGATTGAAAAGTATTTAGCTGGATTGGTAGAAGTTGTAACCAATCAGTAAAAGTCAGACATAAGAATTATTGAGTGTACCTCGATTTAAGTTTTGAGAATTTGAAGATAAAAGTAGGTTCATTTTGACAGTTAGTAATAATAATCTTGAAACCTTGTAAGTTTTAAGGGATATGGCGCTATTTATAACGGAATCAGAGTCACACAGGAAAGCTCTTTAGTATGACGGACATAGAGAACACTGAAATAGCCCCCCTTTCGAGACATCACAAACCATATCGGAGTGAATCATATCGGAAATGGAGAATTCCACTGAGGTGAGAGTAAAAGGTGCCCAAATAAGTGAGTGAACCTAAAGCGGATGAAGAAATACCTTGACTGGCATCAAAATGTGAGAGTTACATCCAATGTATTTGGCTACGGAATCTGTAGGAATTTCAAGAGGGTCTCTAAGACCATCAAGAATGCACCATGATGCAGATAAAATACTTGAGAGGAATAACAGCAGGGAGAAAAGGCACAATAAAGTCTTGAACAATTAAATTTCTCGTGAATTTAATTTTTTGAATTTTTAAAATGGATGTAAGAAAATTTTACTACGATCATTCTTGGAAGAAAGGAAAACATCACACCTAGTATTTCCTGTGACAGGTAGTGAACAAGTGAGATAGATTGCAGGCCAATATCATTGCTGGCCTAACTCAAGAAGGTCCCTGAAGTTCCCGAAATTCTGGAATGGGGCCAAAATACGGAAATATGAGAGGGATCAAAATATGCACTTACTAATGAGCACATATAGAACAAATATCGAGTTAAGAGTTTTAAAATTATTATATAGTTTTTAGATTCAGAAATAGAGTTAGTAGTGACACTAATTAAAGTTTATATTCGAGCAGAATCAAAATATCTTGAAGTATTATTCATGAATTTACATTCCCTATATACGGATTTAATGGTCAGCATTAGGAAATAATCAGTACGATGTTTGGAAGGCATATAGAATTGTAGCCTCTAATAATGACACTTATGAATTAATTCAAGACAAGAATATATCTTGAAATTCGTAGAAAGATAATCAAATAGACATATGCAATAACTAATAGGACTAGCAATATGCTGCAAGTAATGAGGGCTATTAGTTAAACCAAAAAAAAAAAAAATATATATATGTGGAACATATTTGGTTGGAAATGTACTTTCTAGGCATTTTCATTACTTTAATTTAAATAAAATTCAAATTATTATACATATTTTATCAATTAACTAATCTAGGTTCAGTTTTATAAATCTAAACCAAATATTACACTATATATTAGTAGTAGAAAAACACAATTTTAATTTTGCACTACAGGTAATTGTCCCTGTCCCAATTCGTCCCATTTTGTACGAGTGGGTGGTTGTGTCTGTTATAGTACTTAATAAAATTTGGATAGTCACTTTTAAGTGAAAAAAGAAATGCGGAGTTCGTTATTGAGGGAAAAAGGAGTGGGGATTTACCAGAAATATCAAATGCGAGAACAAAATATATTTTGGCTACATGGCGACAGCGGAAGTAATATTTACTTCAGAGCAACGAAACTCAACAAAGCTTTAAGTGAATTTTATTTTGGGTGTGAGACTCTTGACTCATTATCCACCACAAATGACATTGACGATTGATTGGAAAACCTTTTAATTTAAATTAACCTTTAATTCATATGAGTAACATATGAGTAATATTTTAAGGTATTACATACTGTGAGGATTAATAACAATGATTCTGGTGGATTTATTTTCTCAGCCTAATTTTAAGGGAATTATTTGAAAGCCAGCAGCCCCCGGCACCTCCCGACCCCTCTCCTGGCTATTCTTTGCAGTGCTCTGGCGAAGAGAGGCTTTCGCCCCCTGATAACCAGAGCGCTCATGTCTCTCCAGGGCCTTGGACTTATGACGTCCAGAGGTCCTGGGAATGTCGGAGCACCGACCACCGTCCCTGCAGCTGGGAGTTAATTTGTGACATGAGTGAGAGTTTACGCGATTAGGAAAGTTCAAGTACAAATATTCATGAAGCTGAGATATTCGCTCAGTTTACGCTGCTCGGACATATTTTCCTCGCATCACCAGCACAAGCATACTAGAAGCCCATAGGGGTCGAACATGTAAGACTCCACGCTTGCAGTGGAAAGGAAACTTGGAATATAGGGCCTCTACTGTGAAATATGACTTTACCGTATGCTTCTAAGAAAGAGGGCACAAAGGATTGGACAGAAAGGTAAGGAAGAGAACCCCCGCAATAAGTAGGACTTTCCTCGTAGTCCGTTTCTCCTCAATTTTCCTGAGACGTCATGACAAATCCATACTTATTTCAAAATAAAATTGGATGTATAAAAGAAAATGAATCAATATGGAATGAATTGTTGACCGTCAAGTTCTATGAAGAGAGGATTGTCGGGAATTCGGTAAAGGTAGTTGAACAATTAAAAACTAATTTGTAAACAAAATAGTTTTTAATTTAGCCAATGAATTTCAGGCCTTCATCAGGGCTGAATATGAAAATGTCTGAGAATGTGTGTGTGTGTCAGAATATAGTTTTGTTACCATTAAGTTTATTAATGTGTTACCATGAATGTGTTTATTAAGTTTATTAATGTGTTGCCATAAATGTGTTTATTAAGTTTATTCAAGTGTTACCATTAAGTTTCGTTACCACTTTGCTTTTATGTTACACAACCATATTGTAATTGTTATTGTAACCATATTGTTTATTGGTAACCATATTATAACATAATATGTTAACAAAATGTTATAGCAGATTGCTGGGCGTTATTTGGTAAATTATTACTAGCTATTATTTAATGGATTATTGTAGAAAAATGTATATAATAATATTTAAAAAAAAAAAATGTTATCAATTAATCCATTAATTTAGGTTGTCGTAGTGGTCGAAATAATCTTGATTCCTGTCTTTTATTAATTAATTTATAGTAAATATATTAAAGGGTATTTATAGGGCGTAATAACCTAGAAGTTGATTGCCCTTCCATTATGATCTACTACTACTACTACTGAATATGAAAGAAAATATATATATATATATATAAAGAATGAAAATATAAAACTGTGTGTAATCGACTATATAAAATTTATACTGAACATATTGGAAATAAAAAATTATTAATAAAATTCGTAAGTGTACATACCAAATAGGGTGATGGGGAGAGAGAGAGACTCGTGCTCAACTTAGTCTAAATCGTGACTGATCTGTTTTAAAAAATTTGACAGTTGTGGAAAGGAACGGGAAACGGACGTTGGAGTGGGGAACGGATGAGACTGTTTAAATGACTTGAAGTACAGGACATATCGTTGTAGGACAGTGGGAGGGGAAATATGAAATGGGGTGGTCTTATTATGATTTTTGTTGTAAAATGTGAAAAATATTACTGTAAGTGGAAGAAATATAGTCTTAGTCTGTTTTGTCATTAATAGGGTTGTGCTCCTCCGTTCTACGTCCGTTCCCGTTCCTTTCCACAACGGTCAAATACAAATTTTTATCATATATAGACTTGTTTCTATATTATTTTGTATGTTTCTCTTTCATATTCAGCCCTGATGAAGGCCTAAAATTCAGGCCGAAACATTGGCTAAAATAAAACTATTTTGGTTACAAATTAGTTTTCAATTGTTTAACTATCATGGCCGGATTCCCGACAATTCTCTCTTCATAAAAGAAAATGATTTTTTTTTTTTTTTAAATAGGCTTAACAAAGTAAGGAATGCAATTCTTAATAAACTTTCTTTAACTTTTTTTAAAGCAGAAGTTATGGCAATAATATAACAAATAGATCGAATTAGGAATCAACAAAGAAAATGTTTAATAGCTTCCAGGTTTGTACTTTTCATCCTGCATACAATTAAACTACATGTAATTCAAGTAATAATATGCAATTTCACTGGGGAACAATTTGAAACTCAATTTCTGTTGAAATATATTTTTTTAGCTGTTTTCTATAGAATTAGACTTGCTGGTTTCAAAACTGTTTTTAGTTGTCTTCTATCACGTCACGTTCGGTTTCTATGTGGGTGGGGCGCATGCTGGTCTAGACCTGCCTGTATAGTTACGTCTGTTATACTGTGGTGAAACGTTGTGTGTCGGTAAGCAGTATTTAGTATTTCGTTACGGAAGTGTACAGAACTACATGGTGTGTTTGAACTGAGACGTTGTGTGTCGGTAAGCAGTATTTAGTATTTCGTTACGGAAGTGTACAGAACTGCATAGTGTGTTTGCACTGAAACCTTTTCTACGTCTGCTTCTACACGTCGAAAGGGCGAAAATAGCCCCGATTCGTTTTGTTACATATGTGGCAGTTTTACCATTCCCAGTCAAAGGACAAACATCAGTACATTTGTCAAACAAGCATATTTTGCCTATTTTAAAGTGAAACTTGGTGATCAAGATAAAGCATGGGCACCTCATAAAGTTTGTAAACAGTGTGATGAGTGTTTACGGATGTGGACCAAGGGAACACGTGCTAAGCTTCCATTTGGTATACCTATGATTTGGCGCGAGCCCAAAGATCATTCAAGTGATTGTTACTTTTGTATAGTGAAAACATCGGGATATAACAAGAAAAACAAATGTAAAATAGAGTATTCTAGTTTACCGTAAGCTATACGCCCAGTACCGCATTCAGCCCAAGTCCCCGTGCCAGTTTTTAATGAATTTCCTTTTTTTGGAAGAAGGGGAATACGGATATGGCATTCAAAAACATTGTTAAAGACTTTTTTGGAAGTACACGAGTATTGAATTACTCCAAAATTGTCCAGCAACTCTTGGAAATCTTCCAAAAGCTAAGTTGCAACATGAGCATTAAATTGCATTTTTTTACACAGCCATCTTGCTAATTTCCCGGACAATCGTGGTGCAGTGAGTGATGAGCAGGGTGAGCGTTTCCATCAAGATTTGAGGGTCATGGAAGCAAGCTGTGTCGTACATATGATGGCTGACAATTGTTGGAGCATCAAGTATACAAACTAAACACTCCAGAAAAATCTAAAAACGAAAATTTTTATCTTAATTTTTAAGTACTGTTCATTAATTAAACAATTATATATGTATGAACGATTTAACGGTCAAGGTAGATCCAAAAAATACAAATTCAAAAAATACATATTGGATCTACCTTGACCGAACCCCAACAAAAAAACCTCTAATAATAATATCTAATCTCATGAGAGTTCTATATTCATTGGTGGTAGAAATAATAATAACCCTTTAGATTATTTAAATAATATCTACGGTCAAAGAAAGAAAAAAAAAAAAAACTCCATTTGAATAGAGAAAGCCCATTGCTTTATATTTACGATTCTGTGCATGTATATTATACTTCAATACCATAATTTTTATTTATTTCTAACTTGCCAACCAATCACTTTGGACCATTGATTAAAACTTTTCAGTTGGTAACCACCCTAAAATAAAAACACTAAGCTCATTTGTACAGGCTTTAGCTCTTTTATTATTAGAATGTGTTATTTTCTAACGGACAGAAATATTTCTTAAAACCTTTAAGGCAAGTAATATATCTATTATTACAGTAAAAATATTGATGAGATAGTGCTGTGACACCAAAACAAAAAATTACTTATACTAAAAAAAAATTATTATTCAATGAATCAAAAAATAGCTCTTTACTCACACTCATATATTTATTTGTTCTTATACAATCCATTTGGCTTTAAAAACAATTGTTGCTGTTATTTTTTTTAAATTTAAGTACTTTTGGTGCTGTCTACAATGCTTATGCTATGTCAAAAAAGATGTAAAGACAATTGCAAGAGTTTTTGAGTTAAGCCTTTCAGTCTTAGGGGTCACGTTTGAATACACACTGGACATGACGTGAATTCTATCTAATTAACTTTGATATGAAAGCCTATTACACCAAAGTGAATCCTGAAATGACTGCTCTAGGTTTTCGCAGAAAATCATGTTTCAGCAAGAGGGTAACGGGACGGGAAACAAGCACGCCATTTAGGTAGAGAAAGAGAGGGTGGTTGAGAAAGCATTGAGGTAAGGGGGTACATTCTGCAAAACCCAAGGGGGCTGAGGGGTTACGATTTGCCAGGGCCGTCAGGGCGGAGACAGATGACCCCCCCTTGTTACCTAGAAGGAGCGCAAGGGTTGCTTGTTGCCCCGTTAGACATGTCCACTGGAGGACACTAGAGGGGACTCATTGACACAGAGAGAAATGTGGGTAATTTCTGCCGGGGTACCGTTAGCCTGCCCCCGCACTCCGCTTTCTCCCCCTGTGTGCTGACAATGCGCCTCGATCCGACACGGACGCGCACTCTTCTCACCCTTGACCCAAAGAGGGCGTTATGCTTTCACGTGCCATTCCTATTTGAATACAATTTAGGTCTCGGTCTGGGACAACACTGCATTCCCACATACTTCGATGGCGATCCATACTAAGCTCGGACGAGCCTCCTCAAATACATTTAAGAAGTTTTTGTAAATCATTTCAACATACTCCTACGATGATTTTAGTTGGTGTTCGGTCAAGGTAGATCCAAAAAACACAAATTTAAAAAATGTATTTTTTAATAAAGGATTATCTGCCAACGTTACGGGCTTACATTGTAAGCCATCTTCCAAAGAATAATATCTACGGTCAACAAACTCTCCTTTTGATCATTTCAACATATATTCCTGCTTATTTAGAATCGTATTGAAAGGACACATTTTACAGCCCTGCAGATTGCTGAAACATTTGTTTTAAATAATAAACTCTTGTTAATTTACTTATGCAAAACATTGTACAGAGAAACTCAAATTTCGATGTAGTGATACTTCAAACGGTCAGCTAAACACCACTAAGTCCTGTTTTTTTTTTGGTTTTTTTTTTCAATATTTCCATTAGTTTTTCAACTACGGTCATTGAGGGTGGAGTAGTGAACAGAAATCCACCCTATTCTAAACGCCTCTTTATTTCTTGCTAAAAAATTCCTGTGGCGGGATTCGAATCCGTAGCGCAAGACTTCCCAAATGGATCACCTCGCTAAAGCCAATGCCTGTATTGATTTTTTGAACCAATAAAGCCAAGAAGTTTGTCTTCTGTATTTATTTTATGCTTTTCCATGTGCGTTTATTGCTTTATAAATCTTATTTTATATATATAATAAGATGTATTTTATATTGTATATATATATATATATAT
>KZ808584.1:144331-161656 GCA_000696205.2 Oncopeltus fasciatus | reverse complement strand
ATAATAATTTATTTATTATAATTTATTAAATACATAATAATAATATTTAAATAAAATAAAAAAAAATCCATTAATTTAGGTAGTTATAGTGGTCGATATAATCCTGATTCCTGTATTTTATTAACTGATTTATAGTGGACATATTAAGGGGTATTTATAGGGCGTAATAACCTAGAACTTGATTGCCCTTCAATCTACTACTAATACTACTATTCTAACATATTATAGTATATCAAGTGATATTATTTTTCCATCACTTTCACTTAATACGAGAGTATTATCTATAAATTATGAGCTAGTAAATAATGAGGAAAAAATTAGATAATAAAAAAACATAAAAGACGAATAGAATAATTAATTTTGATATTTTTAATTTCGTTTTAAGATTAAGCAAACGCACATATCATATAAAATTATGATTATACAATTATATTTCATAAATTTTGTAAAGAAGTAACTATTTTAACTATGTTCACGTAGGCTTCGACGGTCGTTAGATGTATTTACCGTTTCTTCTTCCGGGTTTTTTCTTCTTTCCTCTCTTTTACAACTCTCATTCTCTTTTCAGCCCTGAAAAAAGAAAAAGATGTGCGAAAGCTCGGCAAATAACAACAACTTGACACTGTCCTACCCGGAAGAAGAAACTGTAAATATTTTAACTATGCTAATTTCTAACTACTGTATTTAGTTAATGTTTCGATTTTAATACAAGGAAATCCTATTTTAAATGTTTTGATTTTGCAAATTACATAAATGGATCTCAGAATAATGATTTTAAATTTGTTCAGAACGTGGTATAGTGGGACCAATAGCGACAGATTGTTCCGTGTACAATCTGATAGGAAGTGACGATGATTTGCAGTCAACCAGTCACGATTCGTTATTTATTTAGTTATTTTCTACTTCGAATGAGGTCAAAATCGAAGAATACTTTGGCATAAACCACAAAAAAAAAAAAAAAAAAAAAAAAAAAAAAAAAAAAAAAAAAAAAAAAAAAAAAAAAAAAAAAACCATCTTTATCTAGGTTTCATTCCCCGAACATTCCGAATGACATCCGTTTTTTACAGCTTCGATAAACTGAGAAAACAGTCATAGATATTTCGTGTTTTGTAATCCCAACTAGCAGTTTAATACAGTTAAAATCCCTACGAAAGTGGGAGTCCGCGTAATGAAGAACAAATTCTTACCCAAACTTTTGTTGACCAGGATTTCAGTTAAAGAGTATAACGATATATACCCTAACAACTGAACACCATTTACATAAGCGAAGCTACATAGAAAATTACGAGACAACTTCAGAACAGATAATTTAACATCATGAGGGCTTACACATTGTCACGCTTTTGAAAGATTCTTGGAATGAATTTTGTACATTTCCAACAGCTGGTAGTTTCCTAGTGACCGGTGCTCCTAGACAGGTACGGCCAAAAAGATACCCACAAATGCTGATAAGCGATTTCAGGGTTCAGTTAGCACTTATCTCTGATACGACTAAGCGGAGGAAATAGAAACTATGGGAATTCGCAAAGATGGTTTATCGCCGACCCTGAGAACAGTTGTCTTACAGATGGAACGTAATTAAGCAGGTCTAAGGTCATCATGAGATCTTTTGCTTATGGATGTCCAATCATTATAGAGTTGAAAACCGACACTGCGAACCTATGGAATCTGCACTACTGATAACCAATGGGGGTCACGTGTCCTTTAACTAATAGTGTATGGATTCGTCAAATTCGAAACACACTATTTCCATCGGAAAATTATCCCAGTAGGTTATATACATACACAGCACACACACACACACACATATATATATATATATATATAGACACAACTAACAAGGACATAACGCACAACCGCCCTATCCGATCTGACTCGATCGACAACCTGCCTCCCGAAAAAAAAAAAACAGGCACTGGATCATCTGGTGTGGCACTGCTCTGGGACAAGGAAAAATATCTTATAGGTTATGATGAGGACNATTTCCATCGGAAAATTATCCCAGTAGGTTATATACATACACAGCACACACACACACACACATATATATATATATATATATAGACACAACTAACAAGGACATAACGCACAACCGCCCTATCTGATCTGACACGATCGACACCTGCCTCCCGAAAAAAAAAAAACAGGCACTGGATCATCTGGTGTGGCACTGCTCTGGGACAAGGAAAAATATCTTATAGGTTATGATGAGGACAGTAAAGAAGATTTTGGTCTTCTAAAAAATTGACAATAGTTAATTTTAATTTAAACAGTATATTTTTGGTCTAATAATATTTCAAATAATAATGTTAAAAACATTAATTTTTTTAATACTTATTATTATTTATTTCCAGTTTCCCTTGCATTATCATCGATGATGTTTAACTCGGCGCAAAATCGTTTTCACCATCTTAATCTGTATAAAATAGACTTTTGCAATTTACATACCTTGGAATGTGGACAACAGGCTTTTTGGTCAGTGTGATTAGCATTTCGAAACACTGTGCGAATTCTACCGATTTTCCTCTGTAATGGCGAGAGGAAGTATTTGATAAAGCATATGTTAATGAATCAATGTTGAGGGATAATTTCATTTTTGAACAATTAATAGAAATAAATCACAAGAGTATCCTCCGTAACGTGAAATGTAGAGGTGCTCCTAGCTTGTCGTCGTTTCCGAAAAGCCTAAAAATGAGGCTAATGCATTGAAACCGGTATCGAAATAAAATAACAATTTTTTGGTAGGTTGGTAGGTCATGGAATTCGTTCGGGTCTCGCAATCCTGGCGCTGCGGGTTCAAATCCCGCCCAAGCTCTTATCGAGAAATAAAAACTTGTCCTGAGCCATGGATGTTCAGACATTGGTGGTAACCTGCAGATTGCACTTCCCTCCATTAACTTAAACAGTTTAAAGGCTACAACTTCTTAAAAAATAAATAAATAACAAAAACCAGAAAGGCAATATCTTTACTTGCAAAAAGTGTATTTTTTTAAAAGATTATTCGCCAACGTTTCGGCTTACATTGTAAGCCATCTTCAGGGCTGCCTATCATAAAGACGAGAGAGGACGTCCTGTCCCTAAGTTCACATTTACATGACTCAGTCCTTTCTCGTCTTCATGATAGGTAGCCCTGAAGATGGCTTACAATGTAAGCTGAAACGTTGGCAGATAATCTTTTAAAAAAATACACTTTTGTTAAATTTGTATTTTTTTTTTTTGGATCTACTTTGACCGAACCCCAACTAAAATCATCTGATAATTCTTAATTATCTCATCATTTACCTTATTTTAAACTTTATAATGCTAATAGTAAAGATTTAGTCCTTGAAAAGTTCCTTATCTTTATAGTAATACTTAATGACACTTTGACGAACCGTACCTCTATTTTAGGTCTTATAACCCCGCCGTTGATTGACCTAAAACCTTATTTTTAAAATGACTAATTCAATTAGTGCGCATCACTAGTATTGACACAATTTTGAAACTACAGTGCCCCACCACCAGCAGCCGAGTGCCGTGTGAATTTTCTTCTCCGGAGGATATTTTTCCCAGAAAAGTGTGAGAGATCCCCGCCACCCAAAACCCGTGGAAGTAGAAGAAGAGAAGCGTTAAGCCCCGGCAGAATAGAGACGCACACAGCGAGTGTGACAGGCTCACAGCTCGACAAAGGCGCACAGAGAAAGGGCTAACTCCTAGTACGGTGTTTGCATCTGTTTGTGCGGGCGTGAGAGAGAGAGGACTCTAACGGGAGGAGAGCAGATGTCGCAGGACATCCTAGCGGGCACCGCTCACAGGTAGCAGGATTGGAGGAGCAGGTGATGCACACCGTTACCGCCAAACAAACTTCGCTCCCAGGACCCTCCCACCATTCCTTATCAGTAGAAGCATTCATTCGTAATTAGTGCTTAGTCGTTGGAAACCCACTTGATTCTCAATAAAAGTCATTTCTGGACTCCAAACGCTCTATTTATACATAAAATCTTATAGAATTTTTAGTGCAAGGGAACAGAATAAAAAATCTAACTGTCCCAGCCAGGATCCTGGCTGGGACAGTTAGATTTTTTATTCTGTTCCCTTGCACTAAAAATTCTATAAGATTTTATGTATAAATAGAGCGTTTGGAGTCCAGAAATGACTTTTATTGAGAATCAAGTGGGTTTCCAACGACTAAGCACNTTCAAAAGGAGAGTTTGTTGACCGTAGATATTATTCTAAGATGATTTTAGTTGGGGTTCGGTCAAGGTAGATCCAAAAGTCCTCAGCCATGGAAATGTGAACTTAGGGACAGGACGTCCTCTCTCATCTTCATGATAGCCCTAAAGATGGCTTACAATGTAAGCCGAAACGTTGGCAGATAATCCTTTATTAAAAAATACATTTTTCAAAATTGTGTTTTTTGGATCTACCTTGACCGAACCCCAACTAAAATCATCTTAGAATAAAATCTTATAGAATCTTTCTATTTTTTTTTTCAAACATTCGTAATTAACAACGATGAAACGAATTACAAAAAAATTACAACGTGAACGATGTATCACAATACAAATATTTCTTCTTTTCTTCTTCGGGTCTTAGTAGATTCCCCTTGGAGAAGTCAAGCTATACACCTTGGCATTGTGATACGACTGTTGAAACATTTCATCGACTCTTCACTGATCCTACATAGGAGAGGCTAAAAATAATATCTGTGCATGCATGTAGAAATATGTACACGAGCTTCAACATGTAGAAAGATTACTTTTTGACAAGCTTTCGCACATCATGTGACGGATTCTTCAGCGCCAGGGAAAGTAGAGCTGGCAATAAGTAACTTTTCTACAGGGTCAAGGCAGGAAGATGTATTCATGAATATTTCTGGAGACCGTGGAAAATGTGATCGTGCTCTGAAGTACGTGGAATGTTTAAGACAAAGAAATCAAATTCCAAATTTGAGATACTTTTCGCAAAGAGGAGGTCAAAGTTATTCAATGGCTGAAATCGGTTGAGGAGTAGGAGTAATATGCTGACTGAAATTAAAAATCCTATATGGCTTCGTCTATTTGTTATAAAGAATACAAAAAACATAGTAGCTGCAATGGGTTATTTTCTTTGGTTTATCGTCTATAAAATTTACATGAAACACGCACAATAAAGGAGAAAATAAGCAATGTTCCCCACTTTTTTTAAAATAAAGAAACAAAATTTGGTATTTGGGTATATTTTTATAATCAGTTGAAAAAAAATCATCTTTAGTTGATAAAGAACGAAGTAGAGAGAGTGTGGTGTTCATTGAGGAAAGCCACTGTGGATAATAGTCCATAGCTTCATTATTATAAGTGATATGAAAATAATGTATAAGATATCAAGTTGAACATTTAAGTCCGATACAACTTTACAAAGCACATTAAGAGAAAGCTATTTAAGAATGTAGCTTGGAGGTTTATACGCCTCCCGACACCTGTACCCTTCCACTTTTCCAAAACCAACCACTAACTTTTCCATTAAAACTGAGTAATGCTCTCTTATCTCCATTTTTAATGAAACATGAGAAATCTACTTCCTAATGTAGTGGGAACAGGATAGCATAATTTACTGAAGTCTCTGATACTTTTTCTGACGCAAGTACTCCATTATGCAATAAAAGTAGGCCTAGATCAGCGGCATTCATAGTCTGCAAAGCACCGCGGATCGTGATATCTATAATAATAGGGCAAAATTTTTATAAATATGATTTTTAAAAAAAATCATTTAAATTATTCTTTTGCGAATACAAATTACAAACTTCTAATGGACTGATGAATACTTTTCATAAGGGAGTCTTATTGAAAATGTGATAAGCATAAATATAGACAGTATAACGAATTAAAATAAATTAAAAAATGTTACTACTTACAGTTCAGGAGAATATTTGAGAAAATAACACAATACAATACAATAATACAAACCGAAATAACAGGATTTGAAAATCAACAAATGAATTATTCAGAAGAAATAATACTCAAATTTTGATTTAAAATAAAATATGTTTAATTATTAGATTAAGTTAAACAATTTTGTTCAGATTTTGATGCTCACGGACGCGGATGTGTAAATGTGTGTGTGTGTCTATATATATATATATATATATATATATATATATATATATATATATATATATATATATATATATATATATACAAAAAGAGAGAGAGAGAGAGATCTACATGTATCTTTCGAAAGCAGGGTGGTCAGTCCAGCTCTCGAGAGTTTTATATTCTTTATATATGTGTGTGAGCGCATGCGTGCGTGTGTGTTAAAAAAAAAGAAAGGTGAAGGTCCATTTATTTAGCAACAATAAGAGAATAATCACGGATAAAAACCATGGCTACGAAGGTACACTAAAATAGATAAATCTGTTCTAGGTCATCTAAATCAAACCTCTCCAGCCAATTTTTAATCTGGAGAAGTAAAATAAAATAATACCGCCCCAAAAGGAGCGGATTCTGACAAATAAAACTGAGCCTAAAGTTAAGGCACATGTAAAAAAAACGTCTTGGTCTAATCAGTAATTTTTCAATCATTGACCATGCCCAATGATTTATTTAAATCATTAAATCATCAAATTATGATTTACATTAAAACGCATGCCAGTACCAATGATCTACTCTTAAAATGATATAAGATGGAACGAAACCTATCTTATTTGCAAGTTTATAATATTTTCTTGAGTGAATTTAATCTTAAATGTTATTAAATGGTTTTCTGAATGATTGTTTATAAAACGTTCCACAACAAATGATTTTCCAGAATAATGTTAATTATGTGTCAACTAAAAAATGATATTTTCAAGAGAACCGAGTATATTTGCATTAAATTATGAAAATATGCTGCAAATTGTTGAATTTGGCTATCAGTGGTCCGTTAGGGACTTCCAAACCAGAAGCTGCCGGTTCAACTCCCGCCTTATCTTCTATCGAGAAAAAAAAGACAGTCCAAATTCTTGAGTTTTTAGAGTAAGGTTTTATATTTTATTTATAGACTTTTATACTTAAATAATATAAAAGTCTATACTGGGTGGGCTTTTGGGCATGTATGAAAACGATTTTTGTTTTAAAAGGATCTTGATAAACCTATTGATAAAAGTGCCACATGTGTAGCATTTAGTTACAGTGAAAAACAAGTGATTAGTCGGTTGAGAGAGTGGAGTGAGTGCTCTCAAGAAGAGCTGTAGCCATCTGACTCAATCCTCCATCTCTGAAGAGGCCACTCCCCCGACCACGCCTTGACCGCCATGGCCAGAGGGGGCGAGGACAGCCCTCGAGAACTCTCCTGATATCCAAGTCAGAAGAACTAGTCAGGCGACTGATATTCTCATAAGTATCATCATCTAGGTACTCGGAGTATTCTTATTGCCAATTAGGTAGAAAATGTATTGCCAGGCCAAAACATTTTCTACATAATAGTTGTCTAGAGGATGATTTCCGTTGAAGAAGGCTTTGTGTAATCTCAAATTACAATAATTTACTTATTGTAATAATAACACAGGGATTCGGGAGCCTAATAAAGTTTTTAATTTTCCGAACATGTGTGGCATTGAGGTTAATCTATTAAAAACAAGCTTTCATACAATTCGAGCAGATCTGCAGTCCTTAGATGGTCTGCGTGTGTCTTCCTGAGCTTAGCGTCTATCTTCACCTGATAGGAACACTTCTCAGTCTTGTTTCGTATCCTCTCCCGTCGATAGCCTTTACTACTTGGATATAACCCACACTTCCTGATGTTCTGTAAACGCTCTAAGACGAGCATTCCTGTCAGTTTCTGATTCAGCAATTGTTCGTGGGTTTTCCTGAGATAGAAAGTTGTGCCTGTACTCCTACAAAATAAGATTTCACCAGGCATGCACCTATTGTTATTCGTGAAAAACATCTCCAAAAAAAAAAAAAAAAAAAATTTACTGTAAAATCTTGGGAAAGTCCTGAATTTCGTGAAGCTGAAAACTTTATTTTAAATATTTTAATAATTCATTCGCAAATCCCATTGGTTTTGGAGCGGATGGGCGCTGATCCTTCGCAGAACTGTGAAAACTCATATGGTTATCAGACACCATAGTCGTTGATAACCCATAAGGAGAAAACACATCTCTAAGGGTGTCAATAGTATAGTCGATTTTCCATGTCGTTTTAGACAAAGGTCGAATTTCTACCCATTTAGATGTAGCATCTATGACTACAAATCGTTATTTGCCCTCAAATGACCCTGCATAATCTATACGTAGCCTGTTCTGAGGAACATAGGGAATTGACCAAGAATACAATGGAGCTTCGACTTATTTTTCCCTTATTTTTCCTTATGTAATATAAAAGTTTTTACGAAATTTTCCAACGCCAAAACGATTTGGTGCCCCCACTTAGAAGCTGCTTAAAGAAAGTAGATTTCAAATTTTTCATTTCCAAGATGTGCATAATAATAAATAAATAACCACTTGGTTAGATATTTTTTTGGTGGGGTTCGGTCAAGGTAGTTTACCTTGACGGAACCCCCAAAAAAACCATCTAATAATTATATCTACTATCATACCTTCTATTATCCGTCTTCATTGGTTTCTGCAAACCATCTTCTGTTGGCGAGCGCTTTCGGACATTATCCATTCTCTTGGACGATAATGTCCGAAAGCGCTCGCCAACAGAAGATGGTTTGCAGAAACCAATGAAGACGGATAATAGAAGGTATGATAGTTCTATATTCATTGGTAGTGATAATAACCCTTTAAATTATAACTACGGAAAAAAAAAACTCCCCATTTGCAAGTTAAAGAAGTCTTTTACTAGGGTAAAATGTAAGATCGTTAAGGCTCCTTCAAGACTGTTTGGGTAGGAAACTGCTCACTAGTCATAAGTACATTCGCTCAATAATCACGAACATTCTCTCTTATGTCATTACTTCAGTCAGTCATGGAAATGTGAACTTAGAGACAGGGCGTCCTCTCTCGTCTTCATGATAGCCCTGAAGATGGCTTATATTGTAAGCCGAAACGTTGGCAGATAATCTTTTTTAAAAAACACAGTTTTGTTAAATTTGTATTTTTTTTTTTTTTTTAATCTACCTTGACCGAACCATAACTAAAATAATCTAATATTTCTCTCTCGTTTTTTATTTTTTTTTTTTAAGGGGTTTAAAACATGATCATTAGAAAAATATATTTTACCTTTTACATTTGAATAATTGATGTTTACAATTATAAAAATTATGCAGGAGCAACGTAAATTAAGCGGATTTCCCATGTTTCACTAAATTTATTGTTATAAGTTAGGTAAATTGGAGAAATTATCACAAATCTCGTCATAATATCAACCTAAAAGAGCTTGACTTCCAGGAGGCAAATGTGTCAAAAATGTATATGCTGTCTAGAAAAAATATTTCATTCAATGCTTGTCGTAACCATTATTATCTGTTAAGTTCTTTTCGAAACACAAGTTTCCATCCTCAGAGCTTTAGAACAGATTGATAGGACATATAGGCGTTCAACTCGTCGTTGATGCTATGATTGACACAATTACCTAGTCTTGGCCTAAGTCTTGTGGGTGGGATCTTCGATACTGAAAGACTGAATGAAAAATAATATAATATGTAATATAATAATAATAAAATTCGAATCCCAAAAAAGTATATATCTACATATAATATGCATTCATACTTTAAAAAAGTTATCTTTCTGAGCTTTAGCCACAAATAGATCATATGTTAAGGAAATAAAATTTAAAAAATTGCTTAATGCCATATTTACTATTACATTAGTTATAATATATAAATATTTTAATAAACTTATAAATCTTTTAAACATTGGTAATTTAAAAAAAATTAAAACAATTTGAACTTTAGAAAATTTGACATTCTGTAAAAATATTTCATGCATACTTACTGTGGGAAGTATCTGAAACGAGCTTCGTTATCTTCTCGGTATAAATCCGATTGCAGATCGGTGGATATCAGTTCCCAACTCCTGTGGCTTAATCAACACTCCACCCCTGCAAAATATATAATAACGCCAATCAAACTTACGGATACAACCCTTAATAATGAGACAAGTTGAACAAAGCGTAATTTCCTAAGATAACAGGTAATTTTAAATGGGGCCTTTTAGATTTCAGCTACTTTCATTCAGACACATTTGCACTTACATTCGTACACACCAAATTCATATAAACATCTAAATTCATTTACACATGGAGACAAATCTGTCGATTAATACGGGTAGCCTCATTTTTCTATAGATTACACTGAACAGAGTAAGATGCAGTATTAGCAAAATTAGTCTGAAAAAAAGAAAGAAATTCTTCCTCCCATTACTCGAAATGACATTCTTAAACATATTTTATAGTGTGATTTTTTAAAAAGTTGTATTAGAAATATAAATGTTATAAAACTACATTTGTTCTCCATTAGGCCGATTTCAGCTATTAACGAACTCATTCAACAATTAGCAAAAATAATCTTAAATATTGAATTTAGTCTGATTATTTTAAACATTGCGGACGCTAGAGCATGTACAGACCAATTTTTAACAGACCAAATTTTATCTTCTCCGATGCTGAATCAGTGAAGTTCTGTTTCAATTTTTTTTAAATTCCCGCCATAGTAACCAAGTAAACAGCTTGATTTAGCATAGGAAATATACTTAGATAAATATTATTCAAATATTTTGTATAATTTTCTGGTGGTCGCTTGAAACACAATTTTAACTATTTAGTAGTGACAATTTATGTTTATATGCAAACTCAACGAATTTAATAAAATAAAATAAAATAGGCCATAAAATGTTTATAATATTTAATTAAATATTTCATAGGGACAATGCTTAGCTGAAGGGATCAGATTGCGTTTCTCATTTTGCAAGTTGTAAATCCCTTTATAGGCACCTGCCCTATTTAAACAACTATGCCACTGGACAGGCTTTTATTTATCGGTAAAAGCCTGCTCGGTACCACAGGTGTATAGACTAGGAAGGCTAAAATGAAACGTAAATCTACATGTGGTATATATATAAAGAGGTAGGGTATATAATGGGTATATGTAGACTGTGGTTTTTCTGTAGATAGCCCCATTTCCCGGGATTTCCCATTTCCAGGTCGAAAGTGATTGAAAAGAAGGTTAAAAATGTATTAAGCATACTTTGTGGAAAATTTAAGAGAGGTGTTTACTCTTTATTTTATTTTAAAATATAAATAGATAATAAATTGGAATTCGAGAATTCGTCTGATTAACAAAGCACCTATATTGGAAAATATTCGTCCCATAAATTTACAATTCCGATTAATCACCATCTAGCATAATAATTGGCTAATATAAATTTCCCGTCAAAATGTACCGAGAAGACAAATATCCGATAAGAATAAAAATAAATAATACAGTAGAGAATATTGGCGAGAGGCGGGATGGGGGGAGGAGGATGACCGGTGGCAGCTGGGCAGGGATGGGCCCGGAAGGGTTGCAGGACTCGCCACTGCATGTATCTGACTCATGGACAGCAGGCCTCTGATGGGATTTGGCGAATGTGAGGGCAACACATTTGAGTTGACTCACTCCCGGGTATTGATCCTTGCCCAATGGGCCACCGAGTGTGACGAGGGAAACCCAACTGCGCTATAGTGCAACGGAGCTACGTTAGAGTCGGGGACCTTGCGAATATCCGTTCGCTTTCTGCTGTGGTCATATCGATAAACGGTCATGTATGAGAAACTCTTCACATGACGTGGGGTACGCGAACAAATCAAGACAATTTAAATTAAAAATTAAGGGAATTTTGACTTTTCTGTAATTTCTTGACAATAGTAATTTAAAACAATTATTGAGAGGGAATAGAAAATAAAAAACTATCTGTCCCAGCCAGGAATCGAACCTGGATCTCCTGCTGTCCGGGCCGGTGTACTTTCCAGTTATACTACCAGGACTTGTTAGTTGTCTTATTCAATTCCCTCTACCTAGCGAGAATCTACCCTACGAGAAAGCCGAATCTACCCTACGAAGACGACTCAGCTTCCTTGAGTATAAGACGAAGTTCTCGCCTTTCTCGTAGGGTAGATTCTCGCTAGGTAGAGGGAATTGAATAAGACAACTAACAAGTCCTGGTAGTATAACTGGAAAGTACACCGGCCCGGACAGCAGGAGATCCAGGTTCGATTCCTGGCTGGGACAGATAGTTTTTTATTTTCTATTCCCTCTCAATAATTGTTTGAAATTTTCGTGGGATAAAATACCACAACTAAATTAAATATTTATAATAGTAATTTAATTATGACATAGTTACTTTTGCTCCCGACTAAGAATGATTGTATAAAATTGTATCCCCCCTTCCCCCTATAATCTTTTGTCATAAATATGGTTAATTAAAACATTCATTATCTAACCCCTATCTACCAGCCCACCAAGGCAAAGAGGACCATTTATAAACAAATCCTTTTCTTTGCAAGTTGTTTCTCTGAGGTGTGTAAGTGCGTTGAAAATAAAATTCTAATTTATTATTCTTTAAATTCATATCAGACCCTAGCATAATGATACTGAAGAAATTATTCAGGGTTTCGGCCAGGATTAGAAAATTAAAATACTCCAAAATTATAGGGTAATTATTTTATTTTTGCCAGCAGTGCAGTATTTTGGTTCTGCAGTCTGAAATGTGACCATAAACCTCCCTCGGAGATCTTTCCGTACATCATTATCACCCTGATGATTGCTCACATGTTAAGTCGAAACATTGGCTATAATAATATAATTACCCCAAATAATTTTGGAGTATTTAATTTTTTTAATCCTGGCCGAAACTGTGACAAATTTTTCCAACATAATAATTTATGGCCAACCAACCACCAACATAGCATAAATTTGTTGGAAGAAAAATATAAAAAAAATAAAGATATACTGNAAAAAAAAAAAAAAAAAAAAAAAAAAAAAAAAAAAAAAAAAAAAAAAAAAAATCTAACAAGGAGCATTTTATACAGAAAGAAAAAAATATTGAGGATTGGTCAAGACAGGCATCGAACTGACCCCTCCCTCTAAGCTTGATTCTCTACAGCTCCCAGAGGTCCGTATGAAGGCCAGGTGGTTTGGTACAAAAGCTGTCATAAACGACCCTCATTTACAAATAACCCAAAACTTTGAGGAAGGGAAGGGTCTTTGAGAGGACACTCACAAGCCTTTCCCAGGCACTGGACACTGGAAACCTCTTGACATTGGAGTCTTCCCAGACCGCAACACACTCGGCCTTCGTCCATTCTTCTACAATATGGCACTCGTATCTTGTATAACAGCCCAAGGCCTTTCAGCTCTTCTCTTACCTCTTTGCACTTTGGTTTCTTATAAAAATTAGAGCATAGGAAACCAATAGTATGACGTCCATCATGAATGTATCTAAGAAAAATTAAAAAAAGTCTTCATCACAATGGTTCTTAAACATTTTAATTCTTACCGTCAATTTACTGACAAAATTTAAGTTCAATTTTAATAAACTTCTTCGAATAATATTTCATTTATAAAAGTAATTGATTTAATACGAAATTTTAATTAATGCTCTTTAAATAAATATTTTTACGCTATGGACCGAGTTTTGTTTTACTTCTAGGTTATACTAGACATCCAAACTAATACTAAATTATATGAACTTAATTTTAGTCCCTGGTACATCTTTATTCTCAACAACTGACTATGATGTTTAATAAAGCCGCCAGGATGAAATTTCACAAATTATTCTCACTCCTTTTACTTAAATAATAAAATTGAATTTATTCTTCAAGAAAAAGGACAAATGTGGCAACCAATTATTTTGAATGTAGAAGAACCACACGTAGAAAAAGAAGCCAATTCATCTGCTAGAATATTTTACCGAAAACAATATTTACACGTTTTACTTCTATATGAAGCTAGATTGAGAAGGTCCTTAATTAAAGATGGGTGAAATAAATGAAGAATGTTCACAACTTCCACTGTTAGATCATTTAATTTTGAAGAACGTAGAGCGCTTTCGAGATGAGTACGCCTCATTTTTAGGACCCTAAAATGGTAAGATGCACTCTCTTTGATCTCTGGCTACACTCTCGAATACTGAAGATCATCTCGAAAGCGTTTTAAAAATTAAATGATTTTAACAGTGGAAGTTGTGATTTCCCCAATCTTTGAACATTTCCACCTCTTACGTCCTTTTCAGTCCTAGCCATATCGCTTTCAGTCCTCGAAGAACGTAAAGTGACCTTTGTCCTCAACTTTTAAGAGTACAAAGGTCACTTAACCTGCTTTAAAAGACCATATTGAAAAATCGATAAATAACTTTAGCGAATTTCGAAAGAAAGCAGTTGTTGAAATTGTTCTCAAGAAGGATTTTCTTGAAATNTTCGTTCCTAGCCATCCTAAAGCAATGCTTAGTAGTCGTAAATTTTGCTATTTTACTAATTAGCGCATTGCTGTCTCCAGTTTGCAAATTAAATTACGTTATTTACTATTATTTATATACACCTTTAATGAAACGTGGGAAATATGCTAAGAGACACACGCACGGAATTTTTATATATATCTAGCTTCCATATAAAGATTGAAAATCGCAACAGATGGACATCTTCATTACATGGGCGTAATAATCTAAGGGTTGAGCGCCCCTAAACCCGATCCTCCCTACCTATCTTCATTACCTGTTATAAGCAACAATTTACAATTTAGTAAACCAACAGCATTCTTTTGAATATCTGCATTGAGTTCAAACAGGAATAGTATTATTTTTTACAGGAGTCAAATAGGCATTAAGTATGACTGCATAGTCTATTTAAAACGTGTAATTATCGATCCTTATTAATATATATGATTTCATTATTTATCATTTTAAGTCTACTTATAGGCTACAGTTTTCAGGATTTTGGTTTCAAAATGAAAATTGTAAATTAGCATTTAAATTCAAAACGAATGTCAAATAAAAGCGAAATCGTACGAACAGGATTGCGGATTGCCTGAAATGTTTATATATGGGTGTACTATATATGCGTCATATTTAGTTGAGTGCAATGCGACTCAATATTATATTAGTTTATTGATAAAAGATATATTCTATATGTAACAGTGTCGGGGAACACAGAACATGTTAATTTCAAAAATAAATATAGGGGAATTCCCATAGTTTATGCGGCATAATATTTTATAAGAAAAATTTAGAGGAAAATTTATATAAAGTATAATTTCTTGTCGTATGGGATCTACAAAATTGTACGCTACTTCCAGAAGTTATTTATGAATTTAATAAATTTCCACAATCCAAATCGGCTTCATTTAGAAGACCTAAATGTCATTAATGTAATAAAACGTCAAACATTGTAATAACTCTAATTCTATCCAAAATATCACATTTATAGGTAAAGAATTTTTGTTGGGGTTCGGTGAAGGTTGATCCAAAAAATACAATTTAAAAAATGTGTTTTTTTAATTATCTGCCAAAGTTTCGGCTTACATTGTAAACTATCTTCAGAGCTATCGGGAAGGCGAGAGGGACGTCTTATCGCCTGGATCAAGTGTTCATGATTAAAAGAATTAATAAAATTTCCTTAATTGCTTTTTTTTGGATCTACCTTTACCGAACCCCAACAAACATTCTCTACAATAAATGGTCAATAAATCTCCATTAAATTTATACATATTGGCCTTTTGACAAGACCCTCTACCCCAAATCGTATTTTAGCTTGAAATTAACTTTTTTGACCGTAAGCAATTGATAGCTAAAATATTAAATTTTGTTTGTACATTTAAAAAAATAAGGATTCCGTACAATCCTAAAAGTTACATTCTTAAATATTTTCACTAATATACGTTTTTGGTAAAAATATTATATATTACGAAATGGTAGAAAATTACGCGACTTCCGATTTAAAGACTGACTATAGTTACATACATACCTATACACTCCACATGCACAAACTAACATTGTACGGACCATATTTTTTGCCTCAGTAGGGTCGGTAAAGATCTGAAAATATTTTATAATTGCGCCACATGGTACGATCACAATAGCTCATTTTCTTATGGAAAATCTGCAAAAATAATAATCATTTTATTTCTTTGAAAAGAAATATGCTAAAGCTAGCTTTCTTCTGGCGATTTCCACAATTACCATGAATTCCTCGGAAGCCGAGAGTCATTCAGCGTCACCAAAATTTCGCTTTGGGAAGAGGAGAGGCCAGGTGGAAGTCCTCAATAGACACAAAGGACGTCATAACTGGACCTCATTTACAAATAACCCACAACTTTTGACCTCAGTGCGGCCCTTTTGAAGTGCCTCTCTGGACCCGCCCTGAACAATATCTCTGAAGATGATTGTCTGTCAAAGTGTATCCGTTACTGTGCACCGCCCGCTCTCACGGCCCTCCCCTATGTCGGCGACTCTCCCTTTAGCCAGCTTTCAAAGGGGGAAAAAAATGTGCTAAATTTTTCTATGAGAACTTACAAATCTTATTGTTATTCGTAATAAAATAATTACTAATAAAACTTAATAAATAAAATAAATAAATGTAATTCTTAAGGGAAAAGAAATATCAAAATAAAGGACAATAATTTTAACACACTTTCCCAAAGTATTTTCCAAATTGCCCAACTAGTTACGCGTTCTTGGGTGCCTCTTCAGGAGCTTAAATAATATAATACAATTTATAATGACGAACCTTCCACTATGACAGATCAATCAAGTCTAGAAATCTATAAGTGTGTGATCATGAAGTGGTGATATGTATATATATANGAACCATTGAGCAGTTTTTAAGAAACAAATGAAATATTAAAATAAAAAGCTCATTTCACTAGATCTGATTGGCTAATCCTTCACATCCGAACCAAGATTTTTTATTCTATTCCCTCGCATTAATTGTTTAAAAAACAGGAAGCTTCGAATATTACTTGTACTATACTCACATATAAATGAAATATTAAAATAAAGTTAGGAATAATTGAAGGTTTGAGAGGTAAAGTCCATTCACAACTTGAAGGGGTTAATTCTTCCACAGATAATGTGCTAGCTCCTTCATCCTTCTAAAATACAGAAGTTTATTTTAGTTAAAGTAACAAAATCACCATTTGAGTTTGTGAAGGAGAGACATATAACTCATTCACTCATTACGAAAATTCAATTGGTCTATTATCCCTCCTGAATTTAAAAAAAATATGTGCTTAAATTCATCTAAATGGCAATAATAATAAAAGTAAATTTATTTCCTTCACGTTAATTAACAAAACGTTCTTGATATAATACCTGATTTATAATCTGCTGACGATGGATACATTTTTTATTTTATTTATTTATTACTTTATTAATATTTAAATAGACAATAGAAAATTTTTATTATATTTTAA
>KZ808584.1:119839-132595 GCA_000696205.2 Oncopeltus fasciatus | reverse complement strand
CCGTGACAGTGAACGTATGTATTCGGCCAGAAGATGGATAATGTCCGAAAGCGCTCGCCAACGGGAGATGGTGTACAGAAACCAATGAAGACGGAGAATATAAGGTATGAGAGTTCTATATTCATTGGTGGTAGAAATAATAATAACCCTTTAAAATAATGTTAGTTTATTAGTTCTCCTGCTATTGAAACTAATATTTTTTTTAATATGTAAACAAGAGGAGCAACTTAAGTCTAAACAATATACATTTTAGTCTTCACATCAGACTAACAGATCATTCTTATTTCTGGGGCTGGCTTGTTGGGATAGGAACAAAATATGTAGGATTTGGAAGGTGACCTGGGTAAGAATATTCCAAAAATTAGGGGGCATTAATTATGACTGGACTAATTGGTGAACAATGTTTCACCAATGAGACTAATTGACAAATTATCCAGGAATGACAAATAAAATGGTGCATCACATGTGGGACTGCAGACGGTTCGGAATGACCCTGAACATCTGTTACTCCGCTGTGAAGAATAATATATATATTGACGACTGTCAAAGCACACGTTAATATCTTCCCTTACAGTTGAAATCCTTAAATAAGAGACAAGACATTTCCAATGTTAAGTCCAAACTTTAGTTTCCTTCAAGATTTTTAGTGGAATCTCAAATCCTTAACAGCTAAACAAGGGATTGGCCAGTCTTCATAGAATATGAAGAATACAATTCAGATTTACAACACTTCCTCAATAATATTTTTAAATGTAGAAGTAATGTATTATGTATAACCACTCAGAATTTCCAGGGGATTAAGGGTTGCTCACTTTACAGGAAAGCCGGAGTCCTCCCGAAGCTTTTAAGAGATTATTTACGGATATCCCTTCCGGCGGGCCCATTGTGACGAGACAAACGAGTGGAAATTGTGGAGGCGGAAGAGGTAAGTACAGGGGGGGGGGGGCAGTTGCCTAGGATTGTGGAAAGCATGGCGGGTGTCATGAGAGGGAGGAGAGGGTTGGTCACCTGTGTTTGCCACCCCCGCCTGACCCAGTTCGCCGGCATCTGCCCGCACATCTNGTGTGTGTGTGTGTGTGTGTGTGTGTGTGTGTGTGTGTGTGTGTGTGTGTGTGTGTGTGTGTGTGTGCACGCGCTCAAAACCTTTTCATAAAAAATATGCATTAGTGTTTCATTTCTTCAGCATAAGGCCCAGAAGAGGTAGTTTGCAGAAGTAGTGGAAATAGAAGTATTTACAGTATATTAGTGGATTACAGAACTTCATACTGAAATCGCTTATTTTTCATATGTTGAATTAAAATCAGATTGTTTTAAGCCTGAATATAAACCACTCTGACTTTATTTTTAGTGGAAATAGACATCATTAGAAGCCAAAGCGATTTTGTATTAGGACAAAATAACAATAAATTTAATTGGAGTTATAAATTTAAAAAAATTTTTAAACGATTTCGAAGGAATGTGGCTATTGATATTGTTCTTTGATACTCCCCCCCCTGATCCTACTCACATGACACAAAATGATAAGTCATTTAAATTAATACACACGCAATTACACAAGGCGAGGTCAAAATGTTCTCGGCCTGACCCAGAAAGGAGAGAAATCAAAATACAAAATATATATTATTTTTCAAAGTCCCTCATTACCAATATATTTATTACATTTATTTATTAATTTTTCTAAACCCCCCTAAACAATAATTTTATTCTATGGAACCAAATGAGCACCAATAGCCTCTTTGAGTTGGTGTTCGTCCTCAAATCGCCTTCCCCTGAGGTACTTTTTGAAATTCGGGAACAGGAATTAGTCACTGATGGGTAGATCTGGACTGTAAGGAGGATGGTTGATAAAATTAAAGCACAAGGTGTCAATCGTGGCCATCACTTTAGGAGGAGTGTGCAAGTGGCAATGGAATGGCAAGTATAAACTGATGAAATTATAAGTATTGTAAGTACTAGACAAGAAATGGCAGGAGTGAGAAAATTTGTGTGAATATAACTGCTGATTAGATAAACATGATAAAGTATAAGTACTTTATCTTAATCCCCTCCTTCATAGGTAGGCCGAGAACTTTTTGTACACACACACATATAAATTAGTGGGCGTGTGTGTTTTTGTGAGTACATATGAAGCAAAATTACTGCAAATAGTTATCCATAGAAAAAAAAAAAAAAAAAACAAACAGAGTAGAGTAGAGTAGAGTGGGTTGACTTGTGCAGAATCGCCTAATCATACAGTTTTTTTTTGTTTTTTTTTTAGTCTAGATTTATCAAACCTTGCATGGAACCAGAAAACATTATCATAGCAGATTATAAACAAATTAAGGCTTATCTTATGTTGAATAGATGTACTGATTGCAATTTATGTAGTGTGGAATAGAAGAATGCACATCTCCAGTTCATTAGCAGTTTCCCGTCGGGAAATCAAGCTATTCGTGAAATGCTACTTTTGAAAAATTTCAATGGACCTTTATCGATTGATATATATGGCCAGTATGGATTTTTAAAATAAGAAAAGCAAACGCTGTATTTGAGCTTCTTTTTGCAAACTATTAAATGAGTTTGTACAGGGGGCGTAGGGTTAGAAGAAGACCAAGATTTAAAATCTAAATAAATATTAATTTAGCTGTGGTGTGCTATAAGACGTAAAGCGTAGCAGGAGATCCAGATTCGAGTCCTGGCTGGGACAGATAGATTTTTTATTCTATTCCCTCTCATTAATTGTTCATAAATAATAATGTTTCCTTATTATTAACAAAAATAAAATATATAAAACAAAATAGCTGTAAAATGTAATTTAATAGCATTTGAAAAGAAACATACGTTTTGGAAAGGTGTTTAATAATGTGAGGTTGGGCATACCCTATTTTTTAAAAATATATAAAACAAATCCGATATATAGACTTTGAAGGATGAACCATAATTATTAGATGATTTTAGTTGGGGTTCGGTCAAGGTAGATCCAAAAAAATACAAATTTAAAAAAAGTGTATTTTTTAAAAAGATTATCTGCCAACGTTTCGGCTTACATTGTAAGCCATCTTCAGGGCTGTCTATCATGAAGACGAGAGAGGACGTCCTGTCCCTAAGTTCACATTTCCATGACCCTATGTCATGTAAGCCGAAACGTTGGCAGAAAATCTTTTAAAAAAATACTCTTTTTTTTTTTAAATTTGTATTTTTTTGGATCTACCTTGACCGAAACTAAAATCATCTAATAATAATATCTACGGTCAAAAACTCTCCTTTTGATAAACCGTAATGTATTCGGCGCCGGAATTGTTACTCATTTTTTCTTTCTATATAATAGCTAACTGGTGCAGATTCTATATCAAAGATGGCTGAAATATATTTATTATTATTATTATCTGGCTATATTTATACAGAGAGTTCACCTCTACGAACTTAGAGCACCGAGGATGAGGCATTAGCCTCGAAAGCGCTCTGCGTAGAAAAAAAATATACATGAACTGTGGAGGTTACTCAATTCTCACTCATTTCCCCCATCTTTGTTATCCATTTCGCGGCGTTAACGTGTCCTAACATAACATTTTCATTGCTTTCTTTAGTTATATGACGTTCCTCGTCGAAAATTGTTTTCTGAGAGATATGTTGGCTCTCACACGGAATTTTCGCGAAACAATAATCCCTGGATTATTAAAAAGCGGGGTTGATTTAGTCACAGTGACGAAATTAACCAAGGATTAAAAATAACAAGATATAAAATAAAATAAATAACACAAAAAAAAATACAAATACACATTATAATTTGATATAATAGTCAATTAAATTATTTTACATTTCATTAATGTGCTTGAGAAATCATTTGGTCCCAGCTTCAACAACAACTTATGAGAAATTAATATACAGGGTTATTTCCTCAATGAATACATAATATACTTAGGTGAATCCTTTGTTATTGGCTGTCTTCCGAGCGTTCGGCACGAGAATGGTAGACCACAGCCGCAAGTGCTCACCACTAGGATTCAGAAGAAAAATTATTTTGACCGATCCTTCATCGAGAGAACTAAATATTTGGTCCGTTAACAAATATGTGCGCGTGAAAATAAATAAATATATAAAATTAAAAAAAAAAAATATATAGTTACAGATATATGTAAGGTTTCTGGAAAACTAATGAGAAGAAAGAAGGGAGGTTTAGTGTAAGAACAAAATTTATAAATGTAAAGCCTTCGTTATAATTGGTGTTTCAAAAAATCTTCTTGAATATGAGACAAAATTTAATTTTCTAACTTTTATTAGTCATGAAATTTTTACGAAAACCCTTATTATGTGTATTAAGTAAAACGCTTAATCGGTAGGTAAATACTTAAGAATGTAATTACGAAGATTAATTGCTTCTCTCAGTTTTACCTCTAGAACGTTCAAGAGCTAGCCTAAGTGAATTACTCCAGCTATTACACTCATTACTAAACCAAATGAGACATTTACTCTTATTTACATCCAATTTTAATGTAATATGAGAAATCTGCTCAATTGCAAAGTGACGGATTTTTTTTTCTCTTACACCTTTGAGATCATTTCTTAAACTTGTCTTTTAGATGTATAAATATAGTACTTGATGAATAGTAGAATGCAAATAGGAAGGGACTCAGTATAGCGCTTCGAGTTCCGCACAAGGCGATCTTCTTTTGGACAAGTGCCCGTGCCATGGGTGTTTAAAACATAGTGGTAACCCTGGGATAAAAAAAAACCCCACTTTCATAGATAANTCTTATTTGCCGAGCTTTCGCACATCATGTGATGGCTTCTTCAGGGCTGAAAAGAGAATGAGAGTTAAATTTTTAACACAACTCTCATTCTCTTTTCAGCCCTGAAGAAGCCATCACATGATGTGCGAAAGCTCGGTAAATAACACCAATTTGACACGGTCCAACCCGGAAGAAGAAACGGTAAATATATTTTTCTTTTAAGACAGAGTATTCGTCTCTTCAGGCTGTTATATTTATTTTTTATTTTTTACCACAAATGACTTCCAAGTACTGAATTGAAAAATTGTATAAATAACTTATTAGTGTTAAGGAAAATAATCCATTTTATTATAATACATATAATAATTTGTACCCTTTTTTTATATTAATTTTGAAAACTAAGGAAAAAAAATTCCATTATATAGGTTTAATTATATATAATATACATTATATATAAAGGAATATTTTAAATTGAAAAATAAGAAAACCTAACCTTTTTGGCAATCAAAGTAGACATAGCTCAGAAATAAAAGTCATAAGAGAGGAATTATGATTTTGACCAAAATTTTCTTTTGAGATAATAAACTGAAAGTGTGAATGAATTTTCAAATTAGGTGAATAAACCTAAATGTATCCAGTGACAGAACCATTATCCATTTTGTGATGTGAATTATCAGAGTAGCCTTTTTTGAATGCTTTAATTTTCTCGCACGAAAAAAAAACTTTTATTGCAGGGTTAGGAGATCTCTCCTCGAATTTTGGTGAAGCAAAAACACGAGATATATCTACGGCATAGTGACGTAATCAACCAAGCGTAAGTCATAGACACCGGACACAGTAAGACTTTCTCGATATAGGAATGACTAAACTTATTAGAGCAATGATTAAAATCTCAACACATTTATAAATTATTACAAATTAAAGGTCGATCGAATCGGTCGTCTTACTAAGGGGTTTAGACTCAGAGTAAAGTGCGGGGAGTTGTAGAGATTATTTAGCCTGCCTCGGTGGTGTAGGGGTCAGCATACTTAACCGGAAAGCAGGAGACCCGGGTTCGAGTCCCGGCTGGGGTAGTAAGATTTTTTTTCTGGCTCCATTTGCATTTTTTGCAGTAAATGCCACACGCTATCAAAGAAGTTTAACCATAATTAATTTCGAGAAATGTTCTATGCTGTGTACAGATGACTGAAATTTTCGGGTTTTTTTATCTTAATAGAATATTGAGGTCAAAATCATAATCCCCCCTTCAAAATTTAATTTTTTTACGTTTCAAGATACGTAGAAACCGAAAATAGGAAAGCGAGAGAAAAAAACGTTTACTCTTTGCCATTTCTTCTATTTGTATGTCTACTACATTCTTTCACTCTTTATCCCACCTGTTCTTATTTACTCTATATATCGCAGCCGCGAGTATTTTATTTAATTTATAACACACATAGAGAATAAATGGAGAGTTTTTGGACCGTAGATATTACTAATAGATGATTTTAGTTGGGGTTCGGTCAAAGTAGATCCCCCCCCCCAAAAAAAATACACTTTTTTAAATTTGTATTTTTTATTTATTTTTTATCTGCTTTGACCGAACCCCAACTAAAATCATCTAAAAACACATAATGAATATTTTTAAGACTAATTGTTAATACCTTCTTTATAATTATTATTTATGATTTATAAGGAAGTTCCCAAAACACAAACAATTTACCAAAACTTTGTTTTTACCCTAAAGATCATATCTTTTGACAGCTGGAGTCAATTATTTACATTATCAAAAGTTCTGAGAACATATTAAGTTATGACGTAAAAGCGACACAGGTTCAAATTAATTATATATAACTCCTTTCTCCTTGTTCAAGATGTCAGACTTCTTAGACAAGCTTCAAAATAAGCTTTTATCCAGTTGAAGGTTATAACTCTTGCAATGTGTTATGGAATAAGTTATTAGTTCAAGGAAAATTATTATTAATTAATTTAAGGAAGGTTATGACGCAACATTCCATGGGTACTGGAGAGAGTAGAATACAACTTAACTCGAAACATCCCGCCAATGATTATGTAGACTTGGCTTATTCATGCCAACCATATGAATATAGTCTCCATTCATTAGAAGAAAAAGATGATTCAGTGCCATTTCCAAGAAGTGGACACAGAATAGTATGTGATGATGGAAATCTTTATGCATATGGAGGATACAATCCTAAATACCTGTGTAGAAATTATTATACTTCGACTAACCTTTTCTCAGAAGTTTGGAAGTATAATTTTGCTCAAATGAAGTGGAAACAGTTACCTATAAAAAGCATACCTCATGCCTTAGCTTCAGCTGGGTTATTGATATCTGGAAAGCTGTTAATGGTTTATGGAGGGACAGGTATGCCATTTCACTTAGCCAGAAGCAATGAATTTTACCTTTGCAATTTAGATGAAGAAGAACTAGATTTTAAATTAATTGATACCAAAGGAAAAATTCCCCCACCCCTTTATGGGCAAGCTATTTTTCTGAAATACAATCATTTATATACTGTTGGTGGTACAACAGGTTTGGATTATTTCATGGATATTCATCGCTTAAACCTTCAGACAGCTGAATGGGAAGAAGTATACATTAGCAAGGGGTCCAGAGATGATCCAAATGGAAGATATCGCCATGAATTAGCTGTTGTGGGTGATAAAGTTTACATAATCGGAGGAGGAATAGGAACAGAAGCCTTTTCTTTTGAAGAAATTCCAGTTTTCAATCTGAAACAAAACTGTTGGGATAATTTGCCAGCTGTCCGTGATAGTATCCATGGATATCCACCAAAAAGGCAGTATCACAGTGTTGTTCAAATTCCTGACAAAACTAGGTTTATAATGGTTGGTGGCATGTCAGACAATGATATAGTTCTGGATGATGCTTGGATATTGGATATTCCTACATTGCAATGGAAAAAAGCATGTTCACTCCAATTGGGAATTCCTGTGTACTTCCATGCTAGTTGTGTAACTGCATATGGTAAAATGTATATTTTTGGAGGGGTTACAAAAAGTGGTGAAAATGTAAAACGTGTCGCTGATGTACAAAGTTCTTGGATATGTATACCAAAATTAAAAGAAATATGTTGGGAAGCAGTTACAGAATATGGCTTCATAGAAAATGAGAAGTATGTTGACCACAAAGTGTTGCCCTTGGAGTATACAAAAAGACTAGTACTATGAAATAGTGATCAAAAGGAAGCTGTGAGTATAACACACATATTTCATATTGCTTGATGAAAATATAATGATCTATTTATATGAGTATACTGTACATATGATTATATTTTAATACAAAACATAAAGACCAAATTTGTTAAAGTATGATGCTGAGGAGTTTGCTTAGTTTACAAGGTTTCTGCTTCTTGAACCTTATTTACTTATGTACCTATACTTTACTTATGTATCTATCTACCTTACTTTACTTGCTTCTACTCCTATTCGTCTACTCAGCCTATCTTATTCTACTCTATACTACTCTTATTTCCCTACTTGCCCTCCTCTACTCTACTACTATTACTCCTCGTCTACTCGCCTCTATCCCACTTTGAGTACAAGTAGGCAAGTAATCGCGTATGAGTTGGCAATTAATTGATTACGTATGGGTGAGTAGACAAGTACAAGAAGAGTAGAAGTCGAGTTTGAGTTGACTTACCTGTACGAGTAAGTGCGTATAACTTATCACTTATTCAATAAATAATGGAACTTAATAAGTGAATTTGTTAAGCTTTCAGCCAGAAATTAGATAAATACAGTACCCATGAATTAGTTCAAAATTTGCTTAGGCTACTGTTTTTTTTTTTTTTGTTTGTTTGTTTTTTTAAGTCAAATTTTTCTATTCTGCATGATATTGGAGATAAAACTGATACAGTAGTACAATGGTGGACAGGCGAGTAGTCAGTGAGTTATTGATTGATTGCTCGTATTTTGTTGCAAAATTACCTTAATATAATTGTTTGCTTTAGCTCTGATTTTTCTTAAATTTAGACATTATACACTTTATATATTAAGGCAATTAATGAATCTTTAATACAATGGAAAACACTTTGCCTCATTTAAAACCAATTATGATTTTGTTTTGAATAGGTTTTAAAAAAAAAAAAGCGTTCTCTATGATACTTCATTTTGTTTGTTTGCTAGAAAATCACCAGAATATCAGATCAGATGAAAGTTATAAAAAATAGGCATGATCGAGACACTTAGCTGGCAATTAAAGCCCGAGTGCATATAATAAGTTGAAATAAATCTTACTCAAAACTAAAAATTGGAAAACAAAAAAATGTGCTGCATATAATTAATTTATTTTTCAATATTAAGAGCCTTATATTGAAGAATTTAACAATTTATACAAAATAGGAATACAATCTAAAATTATTAGGAAGAAATGTTATTGATCAAGAAAAAAGTATTTAAAAAAAAGGTGAAGGTTACTCATGATAAAAACAGTTCATAAATACTTTATAATTATTTCAGAATAATATTCCTTTGATTTCTCTAATTCAGGTTCATACCAACATGGCATATATGGATAATAACTTTGAAAGTGAATACCACACACTAGCTGCTAGCTTTCATGTTTTAGCCAGCATATATATAAATACATTATATTTAAACATATTCAGGATGAACTTAGTTATTACATAGAATGTGGGTGTCGGTCACAAGAGTAAAAAATTGAGAGTAAAATGCTGACAGTTTTGGAATATTTAATTCCTTTTTCAGAGCCTACATTACAACAGAATGACAGAATATAAAAGACCAGTCATCATATGGATATAATACAAATAATCATGTAAAAATACAATACTTACAAGTAGTCAAAAATTAAAATTACTATTATATAAATAGTGTGAGCTAAAAAATAATTATGTCCAAAATTTAAAAAGTGACAATAAAAACAAAAAACAACAAATGAAAGTCAGTAACTCTATTACGACTATTTAAAAATCTAGGGTAGACTGGTCACAAATCCTGACTTATTACATTAAGCTCTCTTATCACTCTTTCCACCTTCCACTCACTCTACTCATCTAAATTTGCGCTTTCTCCCACCCCGTCAAAATATAGTTTTACCATATTTCACCTTTTATTGAGTATCCCATCTATAATTAAAAGAATTACCATTCTGGATAACATGTACTGCTTCAAAAAACTTCGTATATTTATTGTTCATCTCCCTTTCAAGTATCTATATATTATCTAATTGGAAGATCAGGTGCATTTTAACTTGTAAACAACTCCAATAATCTGTTTTTTAGTTAATGGCTGCTTCACCTTGGAGTAAAGATTTTTGAATGAGCAAATATTCTTGTAGGTGACTTAAGTCTCATGACATTCTCTCAATATGGCTCTTTTAATTCTCTCGGATACCCCCCATATAAATGGTAGACTAGAGAATTTCATTGGAGGGCTTTCTCCAACATATAATTTTCTTTCTTTCCCATAGGCTATTTTTTAAATTATTTAATTATAAAATATCAGTTATGTTTAAAGCTATCAATAAATTTATCACAGACAAGTAAGATTTATATATCATACATTTTGATACAATTTGCTGCATTTCAGGTATTCAATTATTTTATTGAACTGTTTATTTTCCTGCAGTGTTTCCTTTAGTTCCCCATTTATGCTTAACATTTGCTTTATTAATTGTAGTTAGGGACACTCGTATATAATGTGGTTTGTTGTGAGTAGATCACATAGGCTACATGTGGGTCATCATTGCTGCATCATTACTACATGTCGCGAGGCATTGCTGCATTTAGTTTTTAAGTACTGAATGTGGCTCTTACATCTTAGATGTGAATCCATAACAACTCCGAAATATCTGTGTTCAGGCTTAGTTAAAATTGGTGTACCAATGTTGAATCGTGAATGCTGCTGCTGCTGTTTTGGTAGCCGAGAATGTATAGCCTGCATCATCAGCATTTTTGTGACTCGGTCAACAGCATTCCCAACCAAGGAATTTTATTGTCATCCTGATCATGACATACAAAAAGAGTGAGGTGATCTGCTAATAGAGAAAAATTTATATTACCTTGCAGTTCTTATGGAACTTCATTTATAGCTATCAGGAACAATGTAATAATTGAGGAAGGAAGACCCTTGAAATATTAAATTTTCCTGTTCTAGTCTCAAAGGAGCTTGATAATCTTACTTTAAACAATCTGCTTTCCAAAAAATTTTGGAGAAATGTTCAATGCCTTTGAAATCCCCAAGATTCTAGTTGTCAGAAGATACCATATCTCCTATATAAGTTTGGTCATAGGCTTCTTTTAAATAAAAAAAACATCAGTCACATCCTTTCGGTCAAGAAAAGCATTCGGAATAACACTTTCATCAGCCGCTAGTTGGTCAATGCAAAAGTATCCACTTCAGAAACCAGCTTGATTTAGAAATATGAGCTTTTATTTTTCTAGTTTGTGCATTATTTTTGTTGTCTATCAACCTATTAATCATTTTTCTTAGGATAGCCATTCTTCCATAAGATTTTTATAACCTTATTTTTATTTTTAGTGCTGGGTCTATTTTACAATAAGGTGAAAATTCTTCCAATTAATCTGCCACAAACATTTATTTTTTGGCGGAAGAGGTTAAAATACATTTAAAAAAAGGCATCTCAAATGATGAAGATGACATTTTAACAGGTCACTATAACTATGTCAGCACCGATCGGTGGGATAGAGTCACTCAATGGCAGCTTCGTTACAATTTACCACAAAATGTAAAATACCTAGTCGAGAATAAAAATTCCAAAATTTTCATAACTTCCCTTGAGGAATATTCCCTCAGGAGTCTTTAATATTACTCCATTTTCTATTTTACAGACTCGATAAGTTTTTGCTCTAATGGAAATGAACAAAGATTTAGCACCTAGGACACTAAAATGTACATTTTACAGAGGTACTTTTTTCTAATACTTCACTCTTAAATGTAAAAGAATCTTTTATAGAGAATGAACTTTCTTCTCTCAAGGGGTTTAATATTCTTGAAATATATTGGCCAGCTCATATTAGGAGAGTATGGGCATGAAACAACTGATCTCAAAGGCATGCCCACTTTATATATTTTTGGGGGAAGCCCATTATAGTTTTTCTAGATTATCCCTCTAGCTTTGAAAATGGATCAAAGATCTATTAAATCTTTTATGTGGTTAATTAAATAGTTTTGTATTTTAGGTGTAGGATCACTTTGTTAAGTTTTAAGGGAACATATGTTAAGATTTGTATAACTAAGCAAGTCGTGCATTTGTCTTCATAATTTAACCCACTCATTAGTATTGACTTATTACCTTTGTCACTCTGAAGTACTTGAGTGTTACTATTATCCTTCTAAATTTCTGACAAACTATATTTTTTTCTAGAGCCTGAATAACCTGAATCGGCTTATTCCATGACTAATGAGCAAAGTTGGTAATTATATCATTTGTTATGAGCAAGTCTTTGTCATCCCCTTTAGTATAAACTTAGGGCCTAATGCCAGGATGCTAGTGACATTATCAGAGATCACCTTATAAGATTAACAACTCAGTCAGTTTCAGCTTCAATATGCCCTGGGTGGGACAGGTACGAGTACGTAATACTATTAAGTTATTTAAAATTAAGCATTTTCATCAATGTCTTGACTTTTTTTACAAGCAGTTTTAGTGATAAAATATACTATAAGCACAAAAGAAGAATAAAAACATGATTGTTTTTATTTACCGTTTCTTTTTCCGGGTTGGACCATGTCAAATTGGTGTTATTTGCCGAGCTTTCGCACATCATGGCTTCTTCAGGACTGAAAAGAAAATGAGAGTTGTAAAAGAGAGATTTTAAAATCAAGGTGGTATATAATTGAAATGGTATATAAAAAGAATTATATACCATCTGGATTTTTAAAAATCTCTCTTTTACAACTCTCATTCTCTTTTCAGCCCTGAAGAAGCCATCACATGATGTGCGAAAGCTCGGCAAATAACAACAATTTGACTCGGTCCAACCCGGAAGATGAAATGGTAAATACATCTGACGACCGACGAAGCCTACGTGAACAT
>KZ808584.1:86275-119750 GCA_000696205.2 Oncopeltus fasciatus | reverse complement strand
GATAGAAATTTTTTTTTTTTTTAGCTCCCTGTACGATTCAAATAAATAATGAAATGTGGTATTACATTACTAAAATTATCATCGTGATTTAAAATTTAAATAATTGGAGAAATGAATTTTATAGTCATAATGTCCAAAATAAAAAAAATCTGTCACACAAGAATTGTGAAAACTAAGTGAATTCCCCAGTTTTATAGTTGATGAATATTTGTAATTTAACCTCAATTTTTCATATCATGTAATCACCCAATACTAAAATTATTTTATATAAAAAAAAAAAAATTTGTTGAGTTTCATTGCTTCTTCTTTCTCTATCTCCATCGTGCTATTAAGCATAGAATAGAGTTTCATTGCATGAAACAAAGTATGCCTGCCACAGGGAAATTAATTTTTGTACTCCCACTTGACATGCAGGTAATCATCAACTCTTGTTTCACTCTTTAACAAGTCTCAGACTTTCATTTCACATTTAAAAATGACATTTCATATTTCATTAAAAATATCAAGTAATTTTGGCTTATGAACCATACAATTAAAATTTATGAAACTCTTAAACCCTCACTCCTAATTTATTAATTTTTCTATGTTGTTTTATCACTCTATATATTACTTCGAAAAACTTTTGGTTCAACCATCCTACTTGATAATTTAGATAATTCCTACTCCTTTTTGGCCAATTTTATTCTTTAATAAATTCAGCCTTTTAAATTACATTTAAAAATGTTGTGTCAAATTTTGTTGAGAAAAACAATTAATTGTGGCTTTTAGGACGTGAAATCAAAAACTTATGGTTGAGGTAATTCCTGGCTGTTTCATTCTGATAATTTTTTTCATAGTGTTGTGTAACTTCTAAAACATTTATTCCCTAAATCTATGTTGAGTTTCAAGTCTCTAAACTAAATACTGTACTAAAGAAAGAAAAAGAAAAAGTTTTTAATTTCTTCTCATAGAGGCCTAACATCTAATTATAATTTTATTTTTCTTTAAATATAGATCAATCTTCTTTTGGATAGATTCCAAAAGCACTCAGCTCCTGTAATAAGAATAAGTAAAGAATTTTTTATCTAAAACACTGAGTGAAAGTCTTTACTTCAATCCTTGGATTGAAATATAGTACCGACTTTGCTTTATAATTTTATTTTTCTTTCTACAGAGATCAATCTTCTTTTGGATAGATTCCAAAAGCACTCAGCTCCTGTAATAAGAAAAATAAAATTCTAAAGCAGGGTAAATATTAAAATAAGTCCTTAAATTCAATAACTTTGCCCTAGTACATCTAAAAAATTACAAAAGTTATTTTTTCAAAAGAATGTATTCAGGTAATTAAAATAAACCCATATATAATAACCAGTGAAGTTACTCCATTTATTACAACAAAACTGATCATTTGAAATAAATTATTTATCAAGTCAACCCGAAATAAATGAGAAAATAATTTACAGAAAAATTTGTAGGTGTAAGTTTAGTTTTGAAACTGTATAACACTTAAATAAGTCAAAAGATAAACTAACATTTGGGCTAATCGCTCAAAGTCATAGAATTACAATACAATTCCTTTTCAAGATAGGACCAATGTGTTCCTTGCCATGTTTTTGAATTTTAAAGAAGTGTCAACCCTAAGGCTTGTTTGTTGAAAAACAAGGGCTAACCTAATTCCTAACTCAACATGGCTTTAACCAAAATAGTTAATATAATATTAAAAAATGTAATAAATATTAGGCTTATAATTGGATGTTTTTTTTTTTTTTTTTTTTTTTTTTAATTTGGTTCATTAGCATTTAGTTGATGATATGTCCTTTTGTGGTTATTTGTTATTTCTCGGGAGAATGTTTCTTTGAACCAAAATTGAAGTCCTTAGAAATGTGAGGTATTCTTCTAAATTGCAAAGGTTTTTATAAAATATAAAAGATTTATGCATACATGTGCGCACACACACCAATAACAAGTTCAGCAATCCTATTTGTAAGAGAAAAGTTGAGTTAGCAGAGGTCAAAATAAAAAAATTTCTTGAGTTTTATAAATTAAACAATGAATAAGCAAAATACAACTAAATTTATTGAATTTGTTATTTACAAAAAGAGAACCGGAAAGAAAAATATGGTTTTCATGTTTTAAACCACATTTTTGAAATTTATTAGTATAACATTAGCTCTTCAAAATTAGCACTAATTTAAAATTGTTATTGAGCATAAGAGATAAAAAGAAATTTATTCAATCTCCTCCCAAAAACAGAAAAATGGTTTTATGTCTAAATATATCCTTAGTGTCTATTCCTAAATATATGATTTTCTACAGTAAATTAATATAAGGCCTAATAAATATACCACAATGTAAATAAAATCAACTTGTCGGTTGCCAAGTTCAATCAGGTCAATATTAGCAAATGCAAAGTCAATAGGTGTAACCATTTGCCTGCCAAAGCAATTTAAGCCCCTTACAGTTGTCCTATCAAGCTAATATGAAAGTAGGCACATTTTCTGAACAAATAATTTGATCGAATTTGAGTCAGCCACTTCTGAAAAGTTTTGCGTAAGGCATTTTTTTCTAATCACTTTTCAGATTGAATAAATATAAAATAGTTTATTTTATAAGAAAAAGTTCATTTCATAATGAATTGGAAATTTTTGAACCATTGCCAAATTATGAAAAAAAAAAAAACATTTTTAAGCATTTAATTAACAGTAAAAAGTTAGTGACACCAATTTAATAAACAGAACATTAGGTTAAAAAAAATAAATAAATAACTTACTGTTATTGATGTGCACCATGAGAAATATTATAATTAAAAATTTAGAAATTGTTTGAAAAACCATAGTAATAAGTAGCTTCTTTTTTTTTAATTCACCTGATTGGAGAAGTGACACTTCATCAGAACCACTGTCCCCCATTACATCTTCACGTTAAAAAATTTCTCATTTTCAATAATGGAGAGTAAAAATGAGCAAAAACAAATTTTTTTTTTTTTCTTCTTAAGTTATAAGAATTTTAGAATTCCCCTTCCCTTTTAAAACAAATCCTAAGACTTTTTTTTGTAGGATTGAACTTTACACGCTTGGCTTAACTTCAAATACATATTATAAATATTGAATATTTTATATTTATNAAAAAATTTAATGGTACACATTTATAGCATTTGGATGGTATTTTGATTAATTTGCGTATATTTTCAGATCTTAAGATAGCCTGCTACTTTTTTCTTTCTTTTGATTTATATATATATTTTTATAGTAATCAAAAATGGAAAATATGGGGTAAAGTCCTAAAATACAGGACCAATATAAAAATTATAGTTTTTAAAAATCATATTATTAAAACAGAGAAACAGAAAAAATCTTACTTGAAAAATAAAATAGGAATTGTAGGAAAATTTAATTAAAGTTGGAAAAGATTAAAACAATTTGTCATTTATCTGAAACCTTCTATAAATCGAACTAACAATTATTTTTAACTAATGTCAAAATAAAGCTTTTTAATTAATAATTAAAAACATAATTATTATCTTTAATGCTTTCCCTCAACAATTATTTTCAGGTTTTTAAAAGTTCCAACCTGTTCCTCAGATCTAGTAGGTGTAGCATTGGTTTTATTTGAACATATGCAACTTAATTTTCTTCCGTATTACAACCATCTTCTTCGTTATAAGTCCTTGAATGTAAATAAACAAAATTCAGATGGGTTTTATCCTTTTGTGATATTCAGGGTTAAGAGACATTTTGATAAATGCCTTATTTATCAATATAAATTACTGATACTCCTAATTTATCTCTAATTTTCAACAGGAATTTTTAAGACACACTACTTCAATAGCTGCTCCTAATTCAACTTCAGCTGTACAAATTGCAACTGATGTTTTATGCTTGCTCTGGTAAGAGACTGCTCCTTTTAGACCACCAGGAGTGGGATCACCTGTATCACTGCTGCTGCCATGGCCTGTATTGTTTGTGACCGTGTTTATATGAAATACCTTCATATTTTGTCCCTTTGAGATAAAGAAAAATTATTTTTAATTTCACAAAGTCATTTTGAGTAGGCTGTTCCAGGCATTCTGCTAAATAGCTTAAGTGATATCCAAAAGAAAAATCAGATTAAATGTATTCAAAATCATTTCCTCTTAGTCCAATCCTTTTATTTGCAATGAATTTTTAGCTTCCAATCAGGACAGAATCATTTAAATTGATTTTAATTTTTAACATTCACTTACACTTAATGGCTTTCTTCCCAACTGATTGTTTTTTTAGTGTCCAAGCTCTATTTTCTTGGAGAGAAGTTATTTATTTCAATTTTCAATCTTTCTCTTACTCTTCACTTCTGACAGCCTCTTCATATGATCTTGATTCTACATATTCTAATATGTCTCCAATGGCAGGGAAGACAAAACCACTATAACTTGAAGTTTTTGTTTAATCCATCAATTTATATTAGTCTCTATTATCATATGAATTTATACCCCATTTTTTTTCCTACACTTCTTAATGGGATTTTTTTCTGTTATTCTAGCTAGTCAACTGTATCATCTAGACTTCTCAGGACATCATCTCTAACATAAAACTTATGAATGCGATTTATCATCCTTAGGATCAAAAAATGCATTCCTTGGAATACTTGAGTTTTCATATGGATCACTAAATTTCAAGTTATTTTAAATCAGATTTAGATAGCTTTAAGAAATGGAATTTATCCTTTTTTATTTTTTTTTAGAACAATTCCTCTTAAATATATAACCTCTAGATCTGATTAAATTTCCAGTCTCCTTTGACCGAATTCTATAATCCTAAACATTTTCCTGTATATTTTTTGTTTATTTTATTTTTGTCTTCTGCTTGGGAATACAAGCACAGCATCTTCAACCAATGGCTTAAGGATAAACTTTTTCCCACACCATAATTCATAAGGAGATATTTTATCAACCTTAGGAAGTCCAGTACAAGCTAAGAATATAAGTAGCTGTATACACTAATTCAGCCCACAATTTTTGAGTGAATTCTGCATCTGAATGGAGTTTCAACCAAAGTTTATTTCTGCCTTTCATTACCACTTTGCTCAGTAATAAGTTTTTTATAAGATTCCTTTTTTTCTGCAGAACTTCCCTAGTAACTTTAATATATACAATAAGTGTATTTCAACTACATGATATTGTATATTTGCATAACATAGATATTTTCTTTATACTATCAATTATCTTAATCCCAAATTCTTTAGCCATAACTTTTTATACATGACATTTGTTTCAATGCCCCATTTGTTCAATGTATACCTGTAAGAGTCTTGTTCCAACTACATTTACTTTTAGAGGTCTATTTGGAGAAACTTCTTTCATATTTACTTCTTATGTTTTCTTTGCTCAGCAGAGGATGCGGCCTATTTCTTTACACACCTCACATTTGTGGATAATATGACACTGATAGTGATCTTCAACCAAACTTTAATATCCTCAAAAAATAGTTTGCCTTCATGAATATGGACTTAAACTCAGACAAAACAAAGTGTGTGTGGGTTAGAAGGAAGCTACATGGAGTAATAAAGAGATGAAAGGTTAATTAGATTAGAGCAAGTTAATAATTCTAGACTTAGAGACTCATCTAAAAAAAAGAAAAAAAAAAAAAAAAGAAAGATATATCAGTCAGCTCAAGTGCAGCAGAGAGTGGGACTAGCTGGAAGAATGTTTCGATCAGTCAGGAAAGGTTTCTAGGAATACAAAAATGGCAATCATCGGGTCAACATTCATCAAATCCTGGACCCTTGCTTTAACAGGAGCTAAATTCGACCTAAGAATCTGCAAAAACTTGAAGGTAAGACAAGCAGGAACAGAATTCAAAATTTAACCATCTGAGCCACTCTGCCAAAGCCATCTTGGAGGAACATGGGTTAAAGTTTTTTTACACCTCAGGATAGATGAGGACAAAATCACAAGGAAGACGAGGCCAGGAGGCTGGTGCAAGAAAGACCTATCTGGTCCCAAGCACTGAGAAGTGACAACCTTATATTATGGCAGTGGTAGAAGGGTACCAAAATAAGTATAAATGTTTAATTCGAAAATTTATTTATCTGTATTAAGCTACATCCAAAAGAAAAAAAAACTAAATTATTTACAACTTGGAAAGTAAGAAATGAAAATAATTTTTTTTTTTTTTGTAATTTTAGGGCACAGCTTTGTTTTTTTAAGAAATTTTAAATGTAGCATTAAATGTAAAATGAAAGTTCGTTATTGAGCAAAATCGGACCATTGGAGTAGGTGATTACCAGCCAGCAATGTCAAGTGCGAGTAAAAACATTTTTTGATACAACGGGCATAAGATTTATTATAGAATAATAAAAATCACCACAAATGTGTTTATTGATAAAAGAAATATTTTAGGAGTTAAACACTGATATTTAACAATTAGGAGTGGGGGTTTACCTGTTTTGTGAATTTTAACTTAACCACCATGAACTGCAATTAATTATTTTTCTTCGTGAAATGTGTCATCTCACTTTTAAATGTAAATTGTATTACAGAGAAAATGTAAGTTGTTACAGAGCAATTAAACTAAACCATGATTTGTTTAATAATAGAGGATATATTCTATGGGTGCAGAGGATTACTTGAGATGAAAGTATAATACAAATATTCAGCAACTCCAATACTGAGGGATTCCTTTGGTTTAAGCAACTATAGTGTGACAGATTTTTTTTCTTTTGGAGGCCAATCATCAGCTATCCATTTAACACAAGTAATTGTAATAGGCCCCTTTCATTCACAAAAAAAAAAACAAATTCAGGAAGCTTTTACCTGTTTCTTACATATCAATTTTTCAACTTTGATTACTAAGGAACAATTAGGCTTCCTCGTCATATCCAACATTCCTTTTTGTTGAGTACAAGTTCATAAGATCATAATTAGATTGTTAAGTTAACAACAGACCTTCAATTTTTATTAATCAGCATCCAGCTAGTTATAAAAGAGAAGAAGCTAAATGGAAGGGATCCACAAATTTTAAAAATAAGCATTACTTCAATTAACTTAACTGGCTTACCTTCCCTTGAAAGTTCAATTTACAATTCATTCACAGATTTTTAATTGAGCCATGTGAATAGCAATATTATTATTTCAATCCATTTTGGACCCAAAAAATTTTGACATCTAGAAACTACATAAACTAAGCAAATTCATAATGTTTTATTAAAGATGAGCATTTATATAAGAGTAAATGATGAATTTTGTCTCATAAGAGAGAGAGGACAATGTGCATAAAAGATAGGCTACTGGTCCTGATTGGAAAAGAAAAATAGGGGGAAGAACTCAGCCATCTTTTTTCTTTAAATCCGCTTTCTTTCATTTGATTTTAACCAAAAATTGATTCATTCAATAAAATTTACAAATACATAATTTTTCTCGCTCTTTATTTTAGAATAAGAGGGCCTGCCAAACATTGAAAATTACACTCATTATATTTTCCTTAATATCCATGACACAAATTATATTTTACACATGTATTCTATAATTTTTTTTAAATCACATTTCTAACAGTGGCAAAGATAATAATGATTTTTCAATTTGGCCACCTTCTAACCCCCTTCTAATTTCAACCATTAAGAACTCACCTAATAGTAAGTAAAAATAGTCGAAAATACCAATTTTTGAAACTCCATACTATGCATAATAGGAAGAAATGTATTAAAATGGGTAAGCACTTCGGCCACTCTTCTTTCAGGTCAGTTAGAGCAAAGTTAAGTGGTATAACTTTTACACTCATTGTTCTCTCCAGCTTGTAAATTGAATTTCTTCTTTTACTCTTATTTATGTCCATTTTTAATGAAATGTGGGAAATCTGCTAAGATAATGCACTTCCTGTATCGACTTTTTAGAACTAACCATTATTTCAAGCACAAGACAAAAATAAAACATTTAAAAGTATTATTTTTGTCTTGTGAATCAGAAACATGATTGTTATCTTAAACAGATGTTGACAGTCAGTAAGACTCAAGATAAATGTAACTTAAATTCTCCAAATTTAATTTATGACTACATAAATTGTTAATTTGAGAACTTATAAGCATTGGTCTTTTTAAGCAAAGAAATGTCATAACTAGTGATAGGAGTATACTAAATTTTGCTTAGTAAGTTGGTAAAACTAAGTAACATCCCAGTTACATTCTATTAAAAAACCATCAGTAAAACTATCATGTACAACATGAAAGCTGGAAGTACATAAAGACAACAGAACAGGGCTAAGAATTTCTATGTCATTAAAAGGTGTTTCACACTTATTCTTGAAGTAGATTGAAATGGCTGCCAGACTTTATTCCATTAATGAAGCTCAACTTCAATAAAGCTATGAATTTAAATTTGTCTCATTTAAAAAAAAATTCATTTTCTTGAACTTGTATCTATCTACTACGTTCATATTAGGTTTTCAATATAATAATTTATAGTTAATAATATTTGCATACTTTAAGTATAGTGTACAATTACATTTAAATAGCATAGATAACTGAATGAACACTATTATAATTTTAAATTTTACAGGGCTTGCCATAATTCATTAAGAATAAAAAAGTGTCAATATAAATCTTACAAGATTTAGAAAATTTAACACTAGGTTGCAGGTAAATAATTAGTATGTGGATTTATCATAAAAAATGTTTTATTTACACAAAAAAGGCATTGAGTAATTATGACGACTACTTTTTCTTCATTACATGTCCCAGGTCATATTTTCCTCTAACACATTTCAGTTTCAAACCAGGAACATCCTGGACCCTACCTACCCTTACAAGTACTATATTATGTTCTTGAAGATTGTGTCCTATTCCTGGGACATAAGCAACCATTTCTTTACCTGAACTTAAACGTACAAGAACACATTTCCGATTAGCTGAATTAGGCTTCTTGGGTTTTTTAATCAAAGTCTTTAAGACAACACCTTTTGCAAATGGTACATTATATCCAAGAGGATTTTTATTTGGGCGGTTTTTCATTATAGGACCTGTTTTGTGCATTTTAAGAAGAGATGCCATCTGTCGACTTATTACTGTAATGTCCAAATAAAAATAAATAGATAGAGAATTTATAGAATCCTGGAAGATGAAAGCAAATAGCTCTTACCTCCGAAAAAAGGTGAGACAATAGGTGCCATGTTTAAGCTAGAAAAACTCGTTGTAAGTTTCTGAACAAAATTCAAAGCCCTGAAAATATATGAGAATGTTATTAATAAAGTAATAATATTAAAATACTAAAGTTGAAGACATGAATAAGTAAAAAGGAAACTTATTAAAATTACATCGAAGATGGGTTATAAAAGTTTTTACAATCAGTATATATAAATATACAAATAACAAATAATATTGTTTAAATAAGCACTCGAAAAATATTAAAAGTATATAAAAGACATATTTCGGAAAGGTAACCGACTTATAAGGTTATAAGTTATAACCTTATAATTTTTTCAACTAATTGAATAACTACTACATTAGTCCATTCAAAAGGAATAAAAGTTCAAACATTTATGTTTAATAAAAATATAGAATACAATTTACGCATAGCTTAAAAATACAATTCAATAATGGTTCATTAGTTTTTGTTTTTTCAATAAAATACGTCTGAGATATCCCTGTTGAATTAGTTAATTTTCTCTTAAATTTTTCTACACTGAAGAAGTTATATATATAATGAAGTTGTGTTCAGTCAGCCTTAAACATCAAGAACTAAAAGTCTTAGGAGTGGCAGTGAGGGGGGGGGGGGTCAACCATTTTATTGTTATAAAACACGCAACAAACTTTCACTTTTAACTTTTGTAAAATTTTTATTTTTAAACGAAATAAAAGCACCAAAATTATTTAAGAACTCATTTTAAAACTTTGTAGCTTTTTTATTTACCATTCGTAGTGTGTCCTGAAATCTCATTGACTGTTATGAAAGGTTATAGACAGTTTGTCTTAGTAGTTGAAGGTTGTCTCAGTGATTATGTCACTGTTTTTCACTATGATTTTTCTTCCCTCTTTGAGTTTTACGTTAAGTAAACGTTATCATAAAAAACTATAGATATTCCTGTGAAGGCTGTTCATAAAATGATCATTTAAGATGATGACTGCAGATCAGTTTCGTAAAGTGGAACAGTATTCTCCAAAATCGTCTCCTAGAGGGGCAAGATCCCCTGTTGTTTCTAAACAAGATTCGACAGGGACATTGAAAGCTACAATTCAATTAGGGAAGAATCCTTCAATAGTCCATTCTGGCCCATTTTATTTAATGAAAGAGCCACCAGGTACAATATTTTCTTGTAATATAATCATAATCATCACTTGCCGATAATGTAGCATGTAGTAACTGTTATTGTATTCAAAGCCTAATTTATTATTCTGGTGATTTATAATTTTTATGGAGGATTTTTCTTGTCTCCAGTTATTCAGCTCTATGTAAATAAAATATGCTCTTAGTTTTTTCTGTAAATGCTGTGTTACTTTTTTGTCATGACTTGATTTGTTTGTTATCAAATTTTTAAAAAAGTAAGTAAATGCTATCTCCATTTAAATATTCAGAATTATCGGGGCTTTTGAAAAAACTAAGCTCTTTATTTTATTTTATATATTTTTAGTTTTAACAAATTTCTGATCCAATTTTTATTCTACTGTGTTAATCAATTACAAATTGAAATAAAGGCTTTTATTTAAATGTATATGAATTCTTGAGTACCTTAATCTGTAATTTGTTATTGGAGATAGATGACCGTCGAACCTTGTAAGGAAGGATTGGTTCTTGGGACTTGAAGAAATTTGTAAACAAACAAGTTTTTATTATTTTTATTGTATTCCTTCTTCAGAGCTGAGTAACAAATGAAACTTACCAACAAAGTATAAAAACAGTTCTGGCTTAAAATTAAAAAATATATTAATTCAAAGGAAAATGAATAAATAAAACAATAAGTGTGTGTAATACAGGATATAAATATATGAGGAATTAGATAAAACTGAGCATATATAAGAAAAAGGAAAATTTGTAAAGTACACATACTAATGGGGGAAAAGAGTTTCTTACTTTTGAGTTACTAAATCATGACAGAATTATTTTTTGAAAAATTCTAAATGTAGAATAAAACTGTGTTTCTTTTCTACAATTCAATTTTACTGACATAGTAAATTCTTGATTAGGTGAATCAACAAAACACTTAGTTTATGCATTGATTATCTTGTGTTGTTAAAAAAAAAATAAAGAAATTATATATATTTTTGCATATTGATTGATTAATCCCTTAGGACTTACAAAATTTATTATCAACTGTATGATTAATATTATTAAATTATTATTGCCCATAGTTATTAATGAGAGATATTTTATTATTTTTATGTTTGTTCTTTAAATGATTTCCTCCTTATTCATTGTTCCCTACGTGTCGGTAAGTCTTAAGTATTTTTTTTTCTTTTATTTTAATCGTACAGGTGCTAAGAAAAATTTTACTACCTCAGCCGGGAATTGAACTCGGGTCTCCGACTAGCCGGACAATTATGCTACCAGCTACACCGCTCCGGGAGTCGAAGATAATTTCAGACTACTCTTATATCACTACGAGTCTAACCTCCAAGTATGACGAATATATTATCTTATACTTGGAGGAGCTAAAATAGCAATGTTAGCTAGCAAGATATTTATTAGATTCTCGTTTAGCAATGGGCCACTACCTGATATTCAAATCATGATGGTAATTATGGTAAAGTAATCCCACATTCATGATTTATTTGAATTGTTCAGGGAGCTAGAAAAAAATCTTATTACCTCAGCTGGGAATCGAACTCGGTCTCCCACTTGCCGGGCGGGTATGCTATAGTTTTTCTTTTGTTTAAATTTTGAATAGCAAGATTATTGGGGATGAAATTTCAGATGGCAAAAAATACAATTTTGGAAGTATTTCTATGTCACTCATTAGCTAAATATTCTGAAATTGTTGGGATAATTTTCTATGTACCTGGTTAACTTATTGTAGTTAGGTCAGCACATATTGTGCTTGCTTCTAGATTTATATGAATCTACTTCCAGTATCATTGTTACCCTATATGTCACGTATTGCCAAAATGTAAGCAATTACAAATTGCAAATAGTTGCATAATTAAATAATTTAAAAATTTCTATTAGAACAAATAAATAATGCAACATTAATGCAATCAATTTATCTTCCATTATTTTGTCATTACTATCAAATGATTTACTTAGGTTTTGTAGAACTGAACCATTGTACAAATGGAGAGTTCTTTGACCGTACATCTTATCATCAGATGTTTTTTTGTTGGGGTTCTCCTCCATTTTAACTCACCTCACCTTCATCATCAAAATATAAATGTGGCCAAAAACCTTATCTACAGATAACTCACACTCTCTGACAAGACATTCCATACCATAAATATTAAACGTGAAACTGACATCCTCCTCTCTAATGGTTTCCCTACTCACACCATAAAAAAACTTGTGAAGGAATTATTTATTTCCACTTCCCAAACTATGCCCCTCCCACTAAATAATGGCCTCATTTTCCGTTCTCTCCTGTTCCATTCCAAAACTTTCTGAAAATATTAAGAAATCCCTCAGAAAAACTAAGCTCTAACCTTAAACCCTTTAGCTCGCTATTTCCACTAACAACAATCTAAAATCCATTTACACCATCTTTAAAGACCCCATCCCCCTTCCTAACAGAACCAATGTGTTATAAAATTCCTTGTTCCACTCCTTCTTGTCATGGGTCTTACATTGGGCCAACTAAAAACCCTATTTCCCATAGAATCAACAATCATAAAAATGACAAAGAAAAAACTAATAAAAACTGCCCTCACAAAACATGTATTTCATGGAAAAACACCCATTTGACTTCAAGAACATTACCATTCTTTCCACTGAACCCTATGAACACAAATGCCTTTTATCTGAAACAGTTCACATTAACTTACAACATAATCCAGTTAACGACAGAACTGACATAGAACAAATTTCTTCAACTTATTCAAACATTTTCAACATTCTGAAAAACCATTAGCCCTCCTTCCCTAGTCCCTTAAAGTTACTTATCCGCAATTAATTTTATATTTTATTTATTTAAATAATCTAAAGGGTTATTATTATTTCTACCACCAATGAATATAGAACTCTCATACCTTCTATTCTCCGTCTTCATTGGTTTCTGCAAACCATGGTTTGCAGAAACCAATGAAGATGGAGAATAGAAGGTATGAGAGTTTTATTTATTTATTCTTATGACATTGTATTTCAACAGCCTTGAAGATGGCTTACAATGTAAGCTGAAATTTTGGCAGATATTTTAAGGATACACTTTTTTTTTTAAATTTGTATATTTTTTGGATCTACCTAGACCAAACCCCAACAAAAAAACATCTAATCTTAAACCATTGTAGTACAATTTTTTGGGATTATCGAGAGAAACGGCTATGCTGCCATCCCTTTGATGTCATATTTGCTTATACTACGGGCCTAGTCTTAACCATTTTTTTTTTTTTTAGTTAAAAAATGTTAATTGTTAGAATATTACATTTAGTACCTATTATATAAGCTTTTCATAACACTAATAATGACAAGAAATAATTATTTATATTTTGGTCTTCTTCTACACTCATCACTTTCACCTTTCTGATTTAGAGCTATTAACAAACTCATGCAACAGTTTGCATAAAGGAAATTTATATTTGTTTACTTTATTTTATTCATTTTGGATGCTTGAGAGTACTGTTTTATGTTTGTACACCCACACCCATGCACACACACACACATACAGACATGAACACACACATGCTTTGCACAGACACACTCACATATACAATTTGGAAGAAACCCTGTTTTAGGCTTCCCTTAAGTTAAATCAGTGCAGATTTGAAGTAATTTTTCAAAAGTTGCATCATGGGACTAATGTCAATAGCTTGATTTTCTTATAGAATTAGCTTGAAGTATAGTTAAACTGATATTTCAAGAAGATTAGTAACATAACCAAATACAAAGCCATGTTCCATTTCAAATAAAACAAATTTGGGATAAAACATTAGAAAATTAAGTTCAGATTGCTTATAAATGCCTAAATGAAAGAAAATGCTCGAGTTAATATGATTTTAACTTAAAAGCTTTACATCACTTTTACAGTTTATTGTGCTTTAGAATAGTTTATTAATTTATCTTAGTTCTTGAGATTAAATTGATATTTTCAAAACAAAATGTATTATTCTACAAAGAGGCTAGTCTCTTAATATATATACTTTCCTCATTATTTTTAGTTCTTTGCTCAACAAAAGTCGTCATAGGGTTTAATTCAGTTAAAATTAACTGTAGAATTTGTTTCCCCTTCATTTTCATTCCATGTCCTTTCCTTGGCTTACATAATTTTGATCAATGTCCTTCCATATAACCGGAAACCAGACTCTCACTGAATCTCCATTTTATTTTATTATTTGAAGATAGTTGAACGTATAATTTTTTCTACTGCTTTTATTTCTTCTTCAAGTAATCTTACATAGGAACATGTGTCTCAGAGTTGAAATTCTCTTTACAGATGCAAATAGAGGCTACTGGTGCTCCATTCTCTTGGTCGAATGTACATCCAAATAGATCAAAATATTGAGTCAACTTTGTTGTAGATTGGTAATTTACTTCGAATTTCTGTTGGGACATTCTAACAACTCATCTGATTCTGGATGATATGTCAATAATAAGGTAAGTTTACTGGCATGCCTTCTGATTGTCTTAAGGAAAGTTTTGATAGATGGGAATTCAGTATTAATAGAGTGTTCTAGCTTCGTACAGTCCAAGTCTTGATCTCCCAAAAATAATGTGTTGTAAAATTTTTGAGCAGTTTTTTCTACATCTGCCAATTAAAATATTGATTTATTGGAGTTAAATCTCTGTGAGACGTTGATATTATTATTAAAATTATCTTTATTTAACTTTATTTAGATCTATTGACTTTATATAGTGAAATATATTAAGAACATGTAGATAAGTTCAAGTGAGTTTAACTTAATTCAAAATTTTGATGAGTCCTATGCTAAATGACATGCTTATTTTCATTCTGCTGGAAATGATTATCAATAATTTACTTTAAATGAAACAAAAGTCTATTATTAAATTACTTTCAGCTACAACAGTTGATAAACATCTGTTGTCTCTTATAATTTATCTTTCTTATCCTCAGTTATTCGTCATCAATATTAACCAAAGCCAAAAACATTTTTAAAAGAATCTGTTCTGAATTAAAATATTATTTTAAAAGATTGATTATTAAATGGTTGGAGGTTCGTTGGCCGTCGAGTATTAGTTCAGGGTGTCATCACTATCACCCTGATGATGACTTACAAGTTAAGTCGAAACAGAAATAGTAAAATAACTACCCAACAATTTTGGAGTATTTTATTTTTCTGATCCTGGCCGAAACCCTGGCTAATTTCTACAGCATTAATTATTAAAGTGGAATAAATGCTTTTTGCTGAGCTTTTGGTTAAGTAAATATAAATGGTAACCATGAAACTCTGTTAAAATAGTATATCAACAAAAATACTTTGTACACTCCTGTACTGTACTAGGAACCAAGATCTGATGATCTTACCAGCCTCATACCTATCCGGATTTACCCATCAGGCATTGTGCCCTCACATAATCAACATTTCCCATGATTGTAGGGTCTAGGACCCATTGAACTAATTACACTTAGCTGAAAGAAGCAGATAAAACAATTCAATTGATTAACTGCTAATCTAAGGATTCTTTGATTAGCTTTTAAATTATTTAATGATTTGTTCTTCTCTAAATTATTTAATTTTATCTTTATCCAATCCATCTAATGACTGTGATTGAAAGTAAATACATTGTATTTACATTTAACCATTATTCATCTAAACCCCCCCACTGTACTGACCAATTTCAGCTATTAACAAAGTATCCAAGGCTTTGCTAAAAGAAGTCTAAATACCAAATTTGGTATAATTATTTTAAAAGTTATAGATGCTAGAGCTTGTAATGTATATACTCTAATAGACTATATTTTTAGCTTCCCCAATGTAAGGTTCTTGAGGACCTGTTAAAATTTAAAAAAAAAGTCGAACCTACCAAAAATTATTATTAATTTTAAGGAGCAAACAGTAACTTTATATGTATGTGTAAGAATTAGAAAGCATAAAAGACTTCATATTTTTTTATGATATTTCTCATAAATTATCAAGCAATTCAAGCTGGTACCATGATGCGATTTTTGAAATTTTTTTACATTTTCTATGATCCTTTGAAATTAAAATTTCAAAATTATATGTGTTTGTCTATTCCTCCCTTCTCACTCTCTTTCTTTCTGTCTGTGTGCACACGCATGTGTATGCGTGTGTGTATTTGTAAGTGCTCTAGTGTACACCATTAAAAAAAAACAACTAAATTCAGTATTTAATCTTATATTAACAAATTGTTGGAGATGTTCATACATTTTTTCATAAATAATTTTATAATTATTATTATTACATAAAAATGTATTATGCGACATAATTTGTTTATATAAATAAATTGTAATTTTTTTAAATCTTTAGTAATAATATTTTCACAAAAAGAGAATATAAAAGAAAATACTTAAAAATGTAACTAAGAAGGTTTGGCCTCCCTCTTGTTTTAATAATTTTATTTAAGCTTTCTATTAAAAATATTTATGTTTTGTAACATTTTTATGTGTTAATGTTAATTTTTATTAAAGTAGATATTTAAGAATGTAACGAACTCTTTCCCAATTCTTTCCTCCCGTACATTACAGAGCGAAACAGTGATCTCACCTTTTACACTCATTGTTTCACCATCTTTTATGATAAATTCATTATTTTTTGTTATTTATGTCAGTCATTAATGGAACCTGGAAAATTTTCACAATTTATGCAACTCCTTAATGACCGACTTTTTTTCTCAATAAAAAACAAAATTGTTTTCTTTGTTTTGTTATATTTTTTTAAAAATTTATTCTAATACTAATCTCTCTAAAGAAGCTGGACCACTTTAAATTTACTTCAATTTTAATTTAATCAATCTCAATGTACTTAATTTTTATCTGTAAAGAGATGGTTTGTGCTAGGTAGTCTTCTTCTGCCTGTTCTAAATCTAATTACCATTTGTTTACTATTAAATTGAAAGACTTCCGAAATAATTTTGACATTGAGGTTATTCATTTTCTTGAAAGGTATATAATTAAAATGTGCTTGATTGAATAACCGAAAGGGGATAAATTAGGAGTTGAAATCATAAAATAGTTATAATCATAAAAGTGTTACACGTGTCAAGATAACATTTTTCATTCTCTTAGTTTTTGTCACTTCTTCATTATTTGTTCCTCTAAGAAATAATTTTCAAATTAAGGGCATCCCTATGGGCTTGGACTGTGAGTAGCTAAGGTTTTGTGAATATAAAATGTATAATTTGCTAAGTAATCTCTTTTATCAATTTAAGGAAATTAGTAATTGTAGAATAACTAGAAGCATTTTTTCTCTCCAGCTGAAAGTGATCTAACTGGTGCTTCAAATTTGATGTCATATTATGGACTTGAGCATACTTACAGTAAATTTAATGGAAAGAAAGTAAAAGAACAGCTCTCTTCTTTTTTGCCTAATTTGCCTGGCATTATTGATACACCAGGTCATCAGGATAAGAGGTAAGTTTACTCACATGAGTGGGGTTTCATTATTTTATTAAACTCAAATATTAATTTTGCTTAATAATTTTAGATTCTTGAACTGAAAATTACTTTATTTCTGAGACTGGTAAGGTTCAACATAATAAATTAAAATTTAGTTCTAATTTTTAAATTACATTGTACCTCCATAGTGATAATTAGGATGGCATCCAAAATTGTGAAGCATTCCAGATTTTTGAAAAAAGCATGAAGTTTGTAATAGTTAATCTTCAAGTATGTCCAACAATTCTAGAGATACTTCAGATAGATTAAATTGAACTTGATGTATGTAGAGAACAATGGATTCATCCTAAAGGTTTTCCTAGTAATAGGAAATTATTTTACAGTAGAAGAAAGAAATTCCATTGAAAAACATTTATACTGGCAGAAGTAAAAACAGAAATGATGTTGATTTTGCATTAGTAGGGTACAAAGATTAAGAAAAAGTTCATAATGAAAAATTCAAATTAGCGTCTATGTGTTCTAATAACCAAGCAGAAATGATAGCCATTCTAAAATAAAATCTATTGACTTCATTGTAAGATCAGGTATTCAAAATTCTAAAATAACTCTGCACACTGATAGCTCTGTAATTATGTAAGACATTTTAAACTTTTATATATACGATCCTATATGTGATCCCTCCATGACTCTAAGTGGTTGAAAGGGAAGCTAACTTTTGATCCAATATGTGAAGTCATCCGCAAAAAATTAATTTAATCATCAGAGAAAATAATATATTTAAATGGATCAAACCACACACAACAAACATTAGAAATAAGAGAGCAGACTAACTTGCTAAAGAAGCTGCTTGTGATGTGTCACTTCCTATCTACTACAGAATAATATCACTGACAGCTCTAATAGAATATTTAGGGAAAAATCATTAGATGTCTGGAATGAAAGCTGGGCACAATTCAATTATGTTAGGCTTTTATATGAATTCATAATCTCAATACAATCTTATAAAACATATTAATGCAAAATTAACACTAATATTAACTGGTCATGCTCCAATGAGGTCTTATTTATATAGATTTAAAATAACTAAAATAATTATTCCTGCTATTATAATATTTTTTTCTGAGCAACATAGTGACCATATAATTTATGACTGCTCACCATAGGAAAGAAACATACTCAAATATATAAAAAATATAATATTCAAAGGTCGTAATTAGCCATTTTAAAAGAAGGAAATGACTAATACTTTTTTCAAAGAATTTAAAGAATATATTAACAATATTGACTTCAATAATTAATTATAATTTTCTGCAGAATAATTTATTTCCCATTCTTCTTATATTTCTTCTTTTTCTTTTATTTAGTTTTATTTATTAGTTTTAATTTTTTTTTTCTTATTCTGATATCAACAAAATTTACAGTATCTCATGAAAAATTTGAAGCTAATGTTAAAATCAGTTCTTGTAGCACATACAGGGTAATCGCAACCTTAATTAAAAATTAGTATATTCCTTTTACATAATTCACTGCTGTTTAAAAATAGTGAATGAATGAATGGCATTAATGACTTTCCAGTTGTCATTTCTTGAATAAAAAATATAAAAAATAAAAGAATTAATAAAGAATAAGAAAAGGAGGAAGTAAAACTTCTTTGATTATTCAGCAGATGAAACTTCTTAGTTGAATAAAGCTTGTAATGAAAGTTGGTGAGTAAAAAATATGAACAGGAATGGGATCTTTAATTAGTGAAAACCTGAGTACAACAATATAGTGATCCATTCCTGAAAATTTATAAAAAGTTGCCAGTGCGAGTAGAGTGGGGTATACTGCCTGATAGGACAATCGACGTCGACAATATACGACAGTACTGTTTATGTAAAGTAGTCAACATTTTTCATTTAAAAGAAAATAAGTTTCTGTTACAATTATCACTCATTAAAATGTTAATTAGTGAATTATTTTCTCTTAAAAATATAAATTGATAACTAAAAGTTCTGGTCAAGGGCACATAAGTAAAGAAACTTAGATCATTTTACTAGTTAGCCATTGAGAATAGTGTTTTAATAAAAAAAAAAAAAAATTTCTGGTCTTATATTTCTCTATTGTTTAGTAATACATTTAGATAAATTTCAATGTATCACCATAGCATTTTTTTTTCTTTTGGAGCAAATTTATTCATTGAAAAAAATGGTTGAACAGCAAAGCAATATAAAACAATGTGAGTGTAAATCCAGAGACATACATGATATACTTTTCTTTAGATATAGATATACTTATCTCAAGAAAAATATACCAGAAAGTATATATTCTAGATCGAAAAGTTGAGAAAACTAACAAGCACAATGATCTTCATGCTTAATAGAAAAATTGCCTAGACCTTAAATTATACTTAGTAATTCAAAAATGTATTTGCCGTTGATTGAGTTGAGAGAATTTGACATTTTCTTTCAATGAATAAAAAAGGGGGGAAAAAGCTAGGAAAAATTTTGAATTGACTGTAAAAGAAATTTAAGTCTTCCATTGTGATATTGTCAAGAAGTATCCATAGAAAAAGACCTGCCAAGACATGGAAACTGAGTGTCCACGGAAGACCCAAGCTTTTCTAGTAATTTCTGAAAATGATCCTTTTGGTAAAGTGTTCCTTCAGAAGAAGACATAAGGCTGCCTAATTTAAGAATAAACAGGAAGGTAAATATTAGTCCACATCTAGCCTTAATTTGCCATATGAGTTTAAAAATCACATGGAATGAGACCATAGTTTGAAATTGAAGAGTTCTGAGTACTTATCAGGGATGTTAGTCCAAGATAGATTTTGCTGTTAGAGACATAGCAGAGAACATTTACTATTTCCCGATGGATATGGGATTGGAGACTTTTAAGTGAATGTGTATGTATGTGTGAGAATTAGGTATATCTCAGACTATATATTACTATGTGTAGCATCAATATAACATTCAGCATTTGCTTGTCAGTCACAATAAAAATTTGTGACAACTGTCAACTTCATGCTGCTATGCTGCATATATCCTCCCCCAGCAAAGAGTCGTTTGTCCACTAGTTACTAGCTGTAACTAGTAACTAACTCAGCTAACTGAGTTACTAGCAGTATGGCGTAAAGTATGGCTTTACTCAAATGAATTAGCTTTAATCTCCCACTTAAAAAGCCATGATTCTAAAAAACCTAGGTGTACTTTGATGAAGAGAGCTGATTGAGCAGGACTGATAATAGATCTCTCTTCTACCATCAATCCTGCTCAATCACCTCTAGTACCCCTAGGTTGTCTATGCTTTTCCTTTGCTCAAGATATAGCCATTCTCATATCTTGAGCAAAGGAGATGCATAGAAAAGTTTGCAGTGTAAATTGATAAATTGTTGTCATGGATATTTAACTCTTCTTAGCTCTGTTGTGTGTGTGTGTATCCTATTGATTTGAGTATATTTTTAAAATTTAATATGTACTAATAGAATTAGAATTAAGATCAGGTTTTAGGGCAGTCAATGGCATGGTTACTACACCCTTCCATCTTGTAGATATACAGGATTGCCTGATTCTTATCCATACTTAAAACTCAATATTTTTATTTTTATTTTTTTTTAAATAAAGTTATAAGATATTACAATATATAATAAAAATAACAACATAGCTTTATTTTGCTTTGTACTTCTATATTCAAACAATGGAAAATGCATTGTTAGGGTACTAAAGTCAAGTAATATCTATTACAATAGTAATAGTTTATACTATAATACTAGATTTATTTATGTGTGTTTATGTATATATTTTTTTTAAAACGATAATTAAATAAAAGATTAAATAAAAAACATATTTAGTCAATGGATCTTTGTCCAAGACAATTAAAATTTATATATATACATATGAATATAACATGTAAAACAATTTAAAAACTAAGAAAACTTAACAGGTAGTAGAAGTTGGTCATTTTAGTTTGAAATTGAGTTTAAACAAATTTTATACCAATTAAATAATATTAACATGTTAAAGATGGGATATGATGGATTCTAATTTAGGAATTGTAGATGCTAGATTTTCTCATATACACTTTTTTTTTGTTGTTGATGGCAATGATTTGTCTATATTTGAAGGGTCGTTTCCAAGAGCTTGGGGCAATTGTCTTGAAAGACTAGTACGGAAAGCAGAGCAGTGAATATATTTTAATGAATTTATATCAGGGAATCTTTCATTTTTGATTTATAAATTAAATTGAGGTTTTTTAATAACTATTATTTAAGATCTGATAATGCAATATGCTTTTTTTAAGCCGTGGTGTCTCCAACACGTGTTGACTCTTCTACCGTAATCGAACTCTAATTACTCATTAATACTATAATAAATTTAATATTTTCTTATATCATAAGCCTGCAGGTTCATGACTCTTTTTATTTAATTTTATTTAAATTTTAAAACTTTATTTTAATTTATTACAGTTCTTTGAAAAATCCTATTGATGAGAGAGCGGAGTGTGCCAGGCCCGTTCCCACAGCGGATGCGACGCNTTTAATTTTAGTTATATATATTGAGTCTTTAAATAGTTGTTTGAATAAAGAGTAAATTTGACTACAAATAAAAAATCTTATTAGGCTACAAATATTTTTAAAAATCAAATAGAAAATATTTTTAATTTTATAGAATGATATGTAATTGTTAATTAATTAATTGAGTTTTAAATGAATTCTTAAAATTTACAAACTTGTAAGATATATTTTTGCTTCTTATTTTACTCAACTTTGTACTTCTTTACTCTAATTTATTACTTTGTTAAATACTTATGACCGCTCTTCCTTATATTATGATCTGGGAAATGTTTACATCTTTAGATAATCTAAGTAGGCTACTGATGTCCAGCCATCCTGTGGGCTTTGGCCCCAGGTTAGTAGTGAATTTTCATGAAAAGTTGGCCAACTCAGGGGCCTTAAGATAGCTGACTCAATTTGCTATTGGCTAGTCACCAGTACACCTGAAAACAAATGATGTAAGGATATAAAACAAAGAAATGCCAGACTAACAGACCTACCACTGGGTTTTTTTATTTTATTTTCATTTTACTTATTTAAGTTGAGTCCATATTTATAAATTTTATTTTATTTATTTATTTTATTTTTTAACTTTTTAGTTCCTTGAGATCAATTATTGAAAAGCCTCCACATGTGGGTAAAGAGCTTCGACAACTCACCTCAGTCCAGTTATCTGGATTCAGACTCCACCCAGGACCAGTATGTCATAAATTGTTATTTCATTGATATTTTTTTATTTTAAGCATTAAACATGGTTGGAGGTTCATTAGCCAAACTCACACACATATAGACTCTAGGGATACTACGCTACCTCATGCTTTTTTTAAATTTTATTACTTTTTAAATCTTATTTGGTATGTGTACTTATTTACTTATATGTTAAGTATACCAAATCTCTCAATATTTTCCTTATTCCATATATGGGAGCCAAAGCTATAGGAATTTATTTTTTCTTTAAATTTAATTTTCATATTGTTTGTAAATCAAGGCTTCAAATCTGTAATTACCAAAATAAAGGAATTACTGATCTGAAGGCTTGTGGGTTAGGGAACCTGATCTTTGAAAGTAAAAAAAGGGATTAATAGGAGGCCATGTTACTAGAAAATATTCATTTGTCTCTCAATTCTCACCAAGGGTAGTCTTTAAAAATAAAATAAAATAAAAAATGTTTTTTCTAGTGCCATGTGAGTTTAGAATAGGTTGGTTTCCTGTATATGCCCCTCCATAATTTAACTTATATGTTGCTCAGATATTAAAATGATTTTTAAAAAATGATTATATAGAAAAGGGTACGTGGGATGTGGATGTGGGTCACCACAGTAAAAAAATTAAACTAAAATGCCGACAATTTCAAAATATATAATTCCTTCTTCAGGCCTGCATTACAACAGATTATGACAGAATATAAAAAACCAGTTATGTGGTTACAACACAAAACTATTTAAAAATAAAATACTTATAGTCAATAATTAAAATCAGTATTATATAAATACTGATATATTATTGACCATATATTAATTTCCTTAGCTAAATCTTATATAATAAACACATTTTTATGAGATGCGAAATTTACATTGATTAATATTTATTATGTGATATAAGTGTAAATTCATAATATTTATCAATACTTTCATGATATTACTACTACCTTGGTTAGTTTAATTTTCCTGAGCGAAGTCACGAAAAACAACAAGTTTGACATAAACAAAAGAAATAACCAAAATATTTCCAACGAATCATTCAAATTGCAAACAGCCAATAATCAGTAACTACTTCAACGTGGGGTTTTAACAGATTTGTGGAGTAGATTATTTCACTTCATGAATGTCAGGAAATGGTTGATAAATTAAGCAAACGCTTGTGTAAATTAAGCTATTGAATATTACAGTGGTTCATTGAGGTCTATTGTGTTTTCAATGGTGGAATTCATGATGAGACTAGCTTTGTTACAATACTGTTTCTGTTTCCATTCCGTTTGTTAAAAATGTTTTAGTTAAAGTTATAACATAATCATTCAAAAAAACAATTATTTATATATGAGATATATNAATTTAAAGTCATAAAATTTTTATTTAATTATAAAAAGCACTCATTTGGTTTTGGAGAACTGAAACTCTCATCTACTTCTAAATAATATTAAGGAAATCCTTTTCTCAAAAATTCATTACTTATCTTATTTCTCAAAAATAGATACTTGTCTTAAAAAATTAAAATTTTTAGTTTTATATTCATGTTTTATTTCTCCTTTCAGCTTCCAGAGCAATACCGGTACATGAATCAAACACCAATGAAAAAGCATAAAAGTCGACACAAGAAGCACAAACATAAAGGCGGGGAAGGAACTGGTGGTGTTGGAGGGGAGCTTAGTGCGGGAGAAGGTGGTGGTGAAGGTCATGAAAAGAAGCACAAAAAGACAAAAAGGCATGATGATGAAAAAGAGCGTAAGAAAAGAAAAAAAGAAAAAAAACGGAAAAAGCAGAAACATAGTCCTGAAGATGCCTCAGGTGGCCTTACACCATCCCAACATTCTAATGGCTGACGTTCAGTATATTAAATATATATGTATATATTATTATTCATTAATAAAGAATATGTATTTTTTTAAGGATGTAAATGTGTTTCTTATTTCTATACATACTGTATGGTCCTTACCTGCCTACTAACTTGGTGGTGTGTTGTTACATGAATAACTCTAATAAAGAGTTCAAACTATTTATAATGTTTTTTTTTGTCTTTGTTTTTTAATTACTATATTTTTACTCCTGTATATTCCTAATTTAATGTAATTGTATACATTTGACTGTTTACTAAATGCAAGAATAGAACTTATAATTGAAAATAAGTATATAGGCAAGCTTTTGTAAATTGTACAACAATAGTTTTATTGTATGTTTCTATCAGTCTTAAAGTCAATTATAATTGTTTATGTGCGATAAAAAAAAAAAGGCTTCACTATAAAAGAGACCCAATTCAAGACTCTATTGACCAAACTTATTTTTTTTATTTAAAATATTCCTCCACTAGATTGTTGAACATTGGAATGTGCTGCGAGGAATGCTGCAGATTATATGGCATATAAAAGGTAAGAAAGAATAGTTTTTTTTTTTTTTTTAACTTATGAATTATTTAAAATATACATCAGTCACCATATATTAAAATAGATATTAAAATTAAAACAAAGAAAGTGAGGTACTTATTTATTATGTCATATTTTGTATTATTAGTATAATTGTCATTTCCTTTAAAGTTGTTTAAACTACACCAAAGCCTCCAATCAAGCATTTAGATTATTTTATATTTCTTCTGCAGTCAATGGTTGAAAGTTTTTTTTTCTAACCTGTAGTTTTCTACCTCATAATTTTTCTAATTATTTAAAGTAATAGTGTGTAAGTATAAAATTTAATTAAATTATTAATTTGATGCGGGATATATAAAAAAAAAAATTAAATTATTCGAATTCCTACACCTTTTTCAAAGTATTTTTAATTTAAGAAGAGAGGATTATGAGAAATTCGGTCTTGGTAGTTACCAAAACCAAATTCCATATAATCCTTTCTTCATAAAACTTGACGGTTAACGAATATACCTAAATTTTTTAATTTAATTTAATTTTTGTCATATGATACACTGAATTTTATGGCTTAACAATTTTGAGTAGGGCAGCAGGAAACCCTTTGTTAGGGGCAATTCTTTTATTGAAAAGAGAACAACCTTTTGGTTTAGGCCTTTTTTTTTTTTTTTTTTAATTTCAAGCAAAAATCGGAAGCAAAAATTTAATGTTGCTTCAGAATTCTGCAAATGACAGACCAGAGAAATTTGTATGCTACTGAGAACCTTGACTGGTAGGCTTTAAATGCCTTATTTCGTAAAACCGTTTTTGTTTTATGAGGAGATATAGCTCTCTGGCTTAAAGAACTGTCAGTCTGAGGGATGCCTGTTTCTCTGGAATTCATTTCGAGCTTACCATTTAGTCATTATGAGGTTTCTAATTGAATCAGAAAGGAGCTAATGTAAATTTGTAGGTAAGCCAGTGAAAATAGGTTTGCCAATCAAGTTTGCCTTTCAAAGGCGCTGCTGAATCTTCACAGTGAAGAACTCATCCAGTTCTTTAAAAGTCTTCAGATTTAGAGGTCTCTTCTACTAGAGATATGAAAAATGGCCAGTCTTTCGGGCCATTTCTTAGAGTAGGTGGTGTTGTTAAGAGATAGGTGTGCAGGACGATATGAAGTCAGAAGGAAGATATTCTAGGATGTTATTGGGTGATGAAAAATCCAGTATATCAGCAAGACAGTTAACATCCATGATCCAGTATCTGGGACTGGACAGACTTACATTGGAGTAATTTTGAGTGGAAATAGCCATTTAGAACTTGGCCACTAAAAACTGGCATCATATTGAGCCCCACTGAAGGAGTTTTGGATTATTATTTCCATCGGTTTTAAAGTTATAAACTTAAGTTTATTGAAAATGTTCTTTGAGCTGTGTTGACGTGATGGCTTTATTAGGAGGCAATACACAGCAGAGAACCTGGAGAAGTGGAAGTATTGCTAGTCACATGGAGATGGATTGAAGGGAATCTGTAGGAGTGGAAGGTATCATACAGTAAATATGGGAAGTGCCAATAAGGAGCGCTTTTCCACTTTGAGCTCGCTTATCTGGACTTAGGTAAGTAGTATTTCGTGATATATTAAGTATTCTATGTTTTATTAGTTATGTTTCAGTAAGTAAGAGTACCTCTAATATGGTTAAAAGTAACCACATTAGAGGAACTCTTACTTACTGAAACAAGACTAATAAAACATGAAGTACCTAACATTACTTGGTGGTGGAGGAATGTGAGAGATGTTAGGTCACTGCTATCTGTAAGGCTAGCCCTTAGAAAGAGGTTCTTCTGAATATCCCTTCGAACTAGTGATGTGGCTTCTAGTTTTATGGTTGGATGTGTTCGCTTCTTATATTTTATCCTTATAGATTTGACAATCTTTATATTGGCAGGTTAGTTTCTTTGGCATAATGCACAGATGGTAGGTGAGTTAGAAGTCTTCTAATAAGTGTTTATATTTTAAACACTACAAATATAACCTGTACAATTAATAATTGAAAAGAAAAAAAAATACTCTTTGATATATACAATTTGTACTGTAAATTAAAGAGATAAAATGCAAGACTAATGAATTTATAGTATGTAAAAAGAGAGAGACAGAGTACAAATAAAAAAATTTTGAAGAACTGATATTATACTTACAACCATTTAGCTGGAAATGTAGGCAGTAGGTGAGGGAAAAGGATTGAGGAAGATAGAGGAAATAATTTTCTCATCCAACTTAAATAAGACTTCAACAGGGAAGTTCACAATTGGAGATAGGATAAAGTTGTGAAGTAAAGAAGTATATAAAAAGAGAAAATTATTTTTCTGTTTCATTAATTTAGGCTGGTTTTGGCATAGTGTTCTCTAGACTGGCAGTGAAGTTACAAGTGGGGATAGTGCTCACGTATCGTAATTATATAATAAGTGTTAGCCCCCCTTTCAACCTCTTAGGGTCATGGAGAAAGGGTCTACTCTAAACATCCATGGCTCAGGACAAGCTTTTTTATTTACTGAAAAACCTGGGCGGGACACAAATGGTTCCCACCACAGGTAACCCCTTATCCTAAGAAAATGAATCAGAGATCAGAGCTAGGGGGATGGGAATGGCTTGAAGGAAATCGTTAGTACAACGTGAAATTTGAAGAAAACGAAAAGTAACATGATATAGTTTTCTACCAGCATCTTAATCAGAAGCAGGAGAGAATGGGATGGTTAATGTTGATAACATGGATCTTCACGAGGCATTCAACCTCATTTCAAATACTGGCGGCAAATATATGGAAGATATTAACTAAAACATTAATAAATATTTAAAAGTACAGGTATATAATTCATATTTATTTTTTTCATTAGAACGAAGCTACCAATTATTGAAGTTGGATAAACATTCCATCTCCGCGCAAATTTTATTCATTAAAAGCTTAGCGTTTTCAAGATCAAAGATTTCATCCTCGAGCTCAAACAGCTTTAGACATCACACTTGTGTCTTTTTCTGGTGTCTGAGGCTGACAAAAAATGACGAGCTCTGAGAATGAGATCCTTGATCCTAAAAGCGCCTAAAAATGAATTTTTATTTACCATCAACAAGTTTATAACTTCGAAGGAAATTAATTTTTAGCTTTATATGTATGACGATCTATAAGTAGTTTTCAAGAGCGTAATTTCTTTCAGTGAAATCTGCTTAAAGGTGCATTTTTTGTCCATACTGGACACTTAACTTACGAAAAATGCTGGAAATCTCGGAGAGATTATGTATATCTAAAACATTTAGTACATTATAATGTAATCTATCACAATATTATATTGCAATATCTGTGATAATATACATACAATTAACATTACAATTTAAATTCTCATCTGTATATATCAGCATGGTAAAAATTTAATATTAAATTGTACGTGTGTGTGTGGATTTTTTGACGCTATACTGACTACAGTGTTCAGTCTGTCTGAAGGTCTGTCATTTGCAGAATTCTGAAGCAACATTACATTTTTGTTTCCTAGCATGTGCAATGAGTCTCTTATGAAATAAAAAAAAAAAGGCCCAAACCAAAAGGTTGTTCTCTTTTCAATGGAAGAATTGACCCTAACAAAGTGCTAAAGGTTGAAAAAATGGTTTCCTGTTACCCTACTCAAAATCGTTAAGCCATACAATTCAGTGAGCAAATTTAAAACTGTATCATATGACAAAAATTAAATCAAATTAAAAATATGGAGGTAAATTTGTTGACCGTAAAAAAAACTAATTTATAACCAAGAAAGCTTTTATTTTAGAACTAGCGGACCCGGCAAACTTCATTTTGCCAAATTTTTTTTTTCAGGGCGTTGCTGGCCCTAAGCAAACATTATTTGTATTATCACAGAATTTAAATAGAGCTTTTAACAAAATGTACGGCCTTCAAATAAAAATTCATGGAATACCTATCAAAAAGTTTTTCACAGAATAATTTTCATATGGTGTAGATATGGGCTCAATAAAACAAAACACATGTATTTAAGGCAAATTGGAAATTATATTTATTTATTACTTCATCTTAACGCCCCTCCGCCCGCAGACCGAAAATCAAAAATCAGACTTCACAGTGTCATCCGCCTGAATATTCTGAGGAATCCCTGAAAATTTCATCAAAATCGGCCCAGCCGTTTTAAAGTCCATACGTTACATACATACACTCATCCTATTTTATATATATAGAAGATTAATTTCTTTCTCAATTCTTCCAATTCTTTCTTTGATCACTTCTGGCAGCTTCTTCATATGATCTTGGTTCTCCATATTAAGAGGCAGGCAAGATAAAACCACTGAAGTTAAATTTTCTTTGCTCTCAATTTATATTTGTCTTCATTATCACTTATTTTTATATTTTTTGTTAATACATTGTCTTCGTGGGGATCGTTTCGGTTATTTGCTTTGAGTCATATGTATCTTCTAAATTTCTGAGGACATTTACATATTTTTGTATCTTTATCAATAGCTTATGATAATTAATATGATAATTAATGATTTTTCTATGTCCCTACCTGAATATATCCCAGACCCTCTATCGATTACAGCCATCACAAACTCGTGGTTTTAAANATATTTAGTTTTTAAATATTTGTTTGCATACTGAGTAAATTTGTCTCAAAATTTGAAATCCTAGGTTACAAATATTTTAAAGAACATAAATGAAAATATAACTTAAATTTATAAATTCATAAGATATCTCTTTACTGTTTATCTTCTTGAAAAAAAAAAAAAAAGTGTTTTACTTCTTTACTCTCTCAGGTACCTTAGGGCTTTGCCTGTCTTAGGTTACTAGTGATTTTTTATATAAAGTTGAGGGTCTCCAAGACAAGAGAGTTAGTTGAAACTAACCAACTTAATGACCTTAAGGTGGCAGTTTCTTTTTGTTTTTGTTTAATTACTGGTACTCCGGAAAACAAATTATTAAAGTATACAATGAAATGCTAGACTGTGGTCCTGTGTCATAACATTTAGGGAGAACTTGGTAAGTCAAATCCATATTAGTATAATTGTTTTTTTGACATTTTAGTTCCTTGAGATCAGTGATTGAAAAGCCTCCACATGTTGGTAAAGAGCTTCGGCCACTCACCTCAGTTCAGTTATCTGGATTCAGACTCCACCCTGGACCAGTAAGTAATAAATTATTTCATTAATCCTTTTTTATTTTAAGGCTTAAATAGTTAATAAAAAAAGAAATATTGCATAGTTGTTTTATCTATTTTGCTGGTAAACGTAATACGAATAAATATAAAAAACCTTATCTAAAATGAAATGAAGCTCTGTAATGTGGCTTAATGTTAGAAACTGGTATGAGATAAATAAAGATATTGTTACTGTCAAAAATTGTAACCTTACGGCTGAAGTCCACTTTTCCCCATAAAATCCAATGATTAAAGATTCCATCTCTTTCCTTTCTAATATTTTATTACATTAATTAATGCTCAGTTGTACCACCACCTGCGGCACACTTCCTAATATGTTATTCTCAAGATAAAGAATTATTTAAAGCAATTGCAAAAAATATTTAATCAATGATGGCCTTAAGTGTCAAAATTGATAACACTTAAAACATCAGAAAGAAATTATCTTTTTCATCTTGTTATAAAATCAAGTCTTGAAGAAATTTATTTTAATATAATATGCTTCAATTCAGTCAAATCAATTATTTGATTTTGGAGGACTGAATCTCACTCATTTACTTCTAAATAATATTAATTTTAGAGTATCAGCTATGATAGGGGGGGGTTCCCATTTTGTTTTCACAAATTTTAGTAAATATCTTTCACTCCTAACTTTATCATATTTTATCAATTTTCAAACAATCTGGTGATAGCAAAATAATTTAATAAGTCATTTAGTAATATTTTTAGTTTTTTTTATTTACTTACTTTAGTGCCCCTTGAAATCGCATTGACTGTTATAGAAGGTTACCAGCAGTTTGCCTTTATACGTTTGATTGTAAGCTCTTAGTTGTTCTCTCTGTGCCTTTCACTATGTTTTTTCTTTCCTTTCTTAGTTTTACATTAAGTAAACGTTATCACAGAAAACTATAGTTATTTTCGTGAAGGCTGTTCATAAAATGATCATTCAAGATGATGACGGCTGATCAGTTTCGTAAAGTGGAACAGTATTCTCCAAAATCGTCTCCTAGAGGGGCAAGATCCCCTGTTGTTTCCAGACAAGATTCGACGGGGACATTAAAAGCTACGATTCAATTAGGGAAGAATCCTTCAATAGTTCATTCTGGCCCTTTTTATTTAATGAAAGAGCCACCAGGTACAATATTTTCTTGTAATGCTTCATTCATATAATATTATTACTGTCCAATCATATTACATTCAGAAACTTTTAGTGTATTCAAGGTCTAATTTAGCATTTTGTCGATTTATAATTATATTCAAAGATTTGTCTTGACTCCTGCTAACCAGCTCTAGCAAACTGAATATGCTATTAACAATATTAAATTCTTAGGTGAATAAACAGCTCATAGTTTTTTAACTGTTGAGTATTCATATAAAACTATTTTGTTGCACATCCTCTTTTACATCTTTGTCAAGACGAGGTTATTTGTTTTCAAATTGGTTTTTTAGGGTATTAAAACCCTGTTGCCATTTAGTTATCAAGAGTTTTCAAGGCTCTTGAGAAAACAAATAAGTTTTTAGACATAGTGACACATTTCTGTTCAACTTTTGAGTAATTCTACATGAATGTGTTTATCGCATACAAATTGAAGTGGAAGTGTGGTCTTTTATTTAAATGTATGTAAATTCTTAGTTACTAGGCACTCTGTAATTTTTTTTTTTTTTTTTTTTTTTACAAATTCTAAGTGATTTATAGTTTTCTTTTATGTAATTTAATTGAACTATCAAAGTAAGTCCTTGTTTAGGAAAAGTAAATAGAGCACTTGTGGTTAGGCATTGACTTCTTTGTTATGCTTAAAAACAGCTGAACCTGCTTACTTAAATTTTGCAAGCAGGTCTCACATTTAGCTCTTAAACTTTGATCTTAAAAATTTATGGTGAATAGTGGTATAATATTAAGGTAACATTAGAGCATTATAGCCCATAGTTATTAATTAGAAAACTTTTTTTTTTAAAGGAGTGGTTAGGGATTCTGTCTTGGAATTGAAGATTTAAAACTGACTTTTAAACAAGAAAGTTTTTTTCATTTTTTCAAATGTTTCAACCTAAATTTCATGCCTTCATCAAAGTGTGTTGGGGAGGAACTCCTGCTCTACAGTAACTAAATCATGCCTTGATGTAGTTCAGTCATGATTTTGTTATCCTAGAGCACGAGTCTTTTTAATGTTTATCTGAAAGGACATGGATTAAGCTAGAAGACCTTAACCTCACCTGGGGCTATGAGGAAATCTAATTACCATGTGCCTATTATTCTATTTGATTTTTAGCTAACCCACTAAGTAAAATTAAAAGACTGCTGTAACAATTTTGATTATGTATACCAATGTTAATTTTAGTTACCTGTTCTACAGAGGCACATTATTGAAAACAAACTTGTTTAAATGGCCATAAGAGGGTTAAATTAAAATTTAAAATCTTTAAATGGTTATAATTTCAAGAGCACCACACATATCCCCCCTTTTCCCCAAATGTTTCGAGGTCTACATTTTTCATTTTCATAGTTTTCTTTCCTTATTTCATATATATCTAAGATGTTTCTCTTTTCCTCCCCTCTTCCCCTGTATCTCTCTCCCTCCCTGTTTGCAAACACTCATACACATACACGTTCTCACACATGCATACATATATACGTATTTATCATAAATATTTCAGAAGAGATAATTTTTAAATTCAGGGCATCCTATGAGCTTGGGCTGAGTATTTAAAATTTTGTGACCATAAAAAATTTGCAAAGTATACTCCATTTTATTAAATGTTCAAATGGAGAGTTTTTTTTAACGTAGATATTTTTTTGTTGGGGTTCAGTCAAGGTAGATCCAAAATATACAAATTTTAAAAAATGTGTATTTTTTAAATTGTCTGCCAACTTTACGGATTATATTGTAAGCCATCTTCAGGGCTGTTGAAGTACAATATCATTAAAATAAAGAATAAAAATAAAAACAAAAAAATTAAATGATTTACAATATAATTTCATAGAATTGCCATAGCTAAATGTAATGGGATATCAAAAGTATGAATGAAGTAAACTTTGTAGAAAAATTCAAAATACCAAAAACAAACTAGCAAAAAAAAAATAAAAAAAAA
>KZ808584.1:75978-86240 GCA_000696205.2 Oncopeltus fasciatus | reverse complement strand
TTTTTTTTTCATATGAATTATTTAAGTCTACATTCACATTCTACAGTCACTATAGAAAAATAAAAAAAGTGAGATACACATTTATTGAAACATATTTTGCATTATTAGTAAGTGATACAGGTTGTTTAAGTTGCACCAAAGCTTTCAATTAAAGCTTTTATATTGTATTATAATTTCTCCTGTATTCTAGAATTGAAAGGCTTTTTTCTTATCTGTAGATTTCTACCTCATTAATGTCATAATTATTAATAATATATGAGTAATATAAGATTTGTTTAATGAATAGAATAACATGGTTGATGATTAGTTGGCCGTCTCGAATATCGTGTGAGAATGGTCGGGGTTTCGGCCAGGAAGAAAAAAATATACACCACAATTTGGAGTAATATAAAAATATTACTAGTAGTATAAATAAAAATTTATGCCAACGTTTCGGCTTAGCTAGTAAGCCATCATCAGGGCTAAAAAGACAATACACACACATAACAATAATGCATAAAAATTGAAATATCTGTACAAAAAGAAAAAGGATATGTAAGAATATTAACTATAGTTAGGAATAAAACATATTACAAAATGTTTTTTGTAATATGTTTTATTCCTAACTATAGTTAATATTCTTACATATCCTTTTTCTTTTTGTACAGATATTTCAATTTTTATGCATTATTGTTATGTGTGTGTATTTTCTTTTTAGCCCTGATGATGGCTTACTAGCTAAGCCGAAACGTTGGCATAAATAAAAATATTACTCCAAATTGTGGTGTATATTTTTTTCTTCCTGGCCGAAACCCCGACCATTCTCACACGAATAGAATAACATTTCACTTCTTTCAAAGTGTTTTTAATTAAATTTCATTTTTGTCATCTGATACAGTTTTTAATTTGCTTACTGAATTTTATGACTAATTTATGAGTAGTGTAGCAGGAAACCATTTTTTCAATCTATGTCATATCATTCATTGGAAAAAGGACAACCTTACACAGTTACTGACCCTTGACTTTCATTGCTCCAATTGTTATGAATGAGGACTAAATAAATTGCACTTCTGACATTGAATTTCAATAACACTTTTATCATTTTGCCATGTAAAAATAAATTACAGTATCAAGTTTGCAAGTAGTTATTTGAACTATTGATGTTCAAACTATGGTTCTTAGAGCATGATTAACCAATTCCGATGAAGATAAAACCCAAGAATTTTATAACAGTGCTAATAAACTGAGACCAAAGAAAGCTAAGACTACGGAATTATTTCTGCTTCATTTTTTTATTTAAATATTACTCTCTTTTGAGATTATCTTCATAATTTTACTTTAGTTTATTAATGTTGCTATGTTTTACAGTATATGTACCAAATTCAAATGTTCAAAGTGCTTATTTATTTTCTTTATTTGGTTAATTATGCAAAATATTATAGATTCACCTCACCCAGGCTAAATTTTCCAGTTGCTAACATAAAATTTTAAGAGAAAAATGATGATATTTTTTTATCTTAAAAATTATGGAAGTGCATAAAAATGCACTTGTAATATATATTTGTTTATTTTATTTTATTTATTTATTTATTTTATTATTTGCACTCTTGCACAAAGGTCATATGTGTCTTTTAAAAGTCCATGTGATAATAATGTATTTTTCCTATTGAAGTGTCAAATACTAAAGATTTTTTTATTATCTTAAAGCTATCTCTTTATTTTGACTAATTTTATAAATTCATTGCCCACACTCACCTTCCTCTCTGTCTCAAGGTGAGTGGTTTCCTATTCCTATAAATTACAATCTAAAATGTACCTGATGGGATACCATCTAGGAGTCTAATACTGAAATTTTATTAATTGTGATAATATAAATAATAAGGCTAGAAAATTAAATCTTGTTTTTTCATTCCTTAATAACATTTGAATGATTGTTATTTCAATGATCCAATTTTTTTCCAGTGGAAAAATTACTGTTACTATTAATGCATGACCATTAGAAAGGTATTGTCAGTTTTTATTTGTCTTTTGGTTTTGTAATCTCAAAAACAAGACAATTATGATATATGTTCCAAATGTTCCCACTTATGGTTTACAGTTAAATTGTATGACTGGAATGAATGAAGTTAAAAATATTATAATGCTTTAGGCCTATAGCCTTAGTGACCATTCAATACTTCATATTTTAAAAATAGTGAATGCTAGAGTGCGATCAAACACACACACACATACTCTCACAAACACACACACGGATGTACACAACACACACCAACCTAAAAGGTTTTTTTTTACAAATCTTTGCTGAAGATAATTTTTTTTTTCTACGTGCCACTATTATTTATGTAGCTTTTGATTTTCTGTAACACTTGTAAAAGGAATATAATCTAACTGCAGTAATGTTTGGGCAATAGTTCCAGCACCTTCTGATGGAGGCTGCTACTATACTGTCAATTTGTGAAAGTTTTTATATATTTAATCAAAATTTTGCTTTTAAAATGGGAAAATAAGTACCTCATTTGTATTTTCTTTTAATATCCCAAAAAATTGCTAGAGATCTTCATTAGTTAATCAATATATCCCTATTGCTTTATGCTTTAATGTTTATCCAATTTTCTTATTAAATTACATATTATAAATAATTAAAAATTATAATTTTATATTAATGTTTTTTTCTCCTTTTAGCTTCCAGAGCAATACAGGTACATGAATCAAACACCAATGAAAAAGCATAAAAGTCGACACAAGAAGCACAAACATAAGGGCGGGGAAGGAACTGGTGGTGTTGGAGGGGAGCTTAGTGCTGGAGAAGGTGGTGGTGAAGGTCATGAAAAAAAACACAAAAAGACAAAGAGGCATGATGATGAAAAAGAACGGAAGAAAAGAAAGAAAGAAAAAAAGCGGAAAAAGCAGAAACATAGTCCAGAAGGTGCTTCAGGGGGCCTTACACCATCCCAACATTCTAATGGCTGACGTTCAATACATTAAATAGATATGTATATATTATTCATTAATAAAGAGTATGTATTTTTCTTGAGGGATGTATGTATGGTTCCTATTTCTGTACAGTATGGACCTTACATGCCTACTTGGTGAAGTTCTATTACATGAAGAAGTCTTCATGAATTCTAGTTCAAACTATGTATATTTATTCCTTATGTCTCTGTTTTTTAATTATGATTTTGTTTTTCTACTGTGCATTCCTAATTTATAAATATGTGCAATTACATGCATTTGACTGTTAATTAGGTTCAAAAAAAGACTTATAAATGAATATGTGTATAGGCGAGCTTTTGTAAATTGTACAACAATAGTTTTATTGATGTTTCTAACAACTTCAAGCTCAGATGTAATTCTTTATATACCATAAAAATTATAATTGATATCTATCTGAAAAAAAAAAAATAATCCTTTAGTATAAAAGAGGCCCATTTCAAAAATTCACTAGAACAAAATTGTTTATTAAAAATGGCTATCCACTAGCTTGTTTAATTTTGCTACTATGAATGCAACAGATCATATGGTATATAAAAGCCACAAAAAGAGTAATTTTTTCTGCGTTNTAAACTATGTATGAAAATTTCAAAATACGAAAAACAAACCACCAAAATATTATATATATATATAATTAACCACACCTACCTGGTGGGAGGTTGTGTCACTAAAACAGGTTTATTTTGAAGGAGGGCTAATGGTTTTTCAGAATGTTGAAAATGTTTGAATACGTTGAAGAAATTTGTTAGAACCATTGGTGTTACCGACAATAAGAGTGCCAAGGAAGGGGAGTTGATAGTCAGGCTCAATTTCAATTGTAAATTTGAGACGAGGCTGGTAAGAGTTAAATGCAGTAAGGATCAGGGGCACTTCGATAACATTACCAAACTTTCCACTGAACCCTATGAACACTAACGCCTTTTATCAGAAACCGTTCACACTAACTTACAACACAATCCAGTTAACAACAGAACTGACATAGAACACATTTATTCAACTTATTCAAATATTTTCAACATTCTGATAAACCAAGCCCTCCTTCAAAATAAACCTGTCTAACATTTTTTTAGTTCCTTATATTACTTATCCGCAATAATGTCCTACCTTTTCCTTTATAGTGCCCCTTTTGAAATAGGCCGCTCTCCCTTTGTGCTTACCGACTCTTACCCCCCACCCTTCCACTACACATGGTGTCTGTCCATCTCAAAAAATTTCTTACGAGTCTCAGTCATGAAAATGTGATGTTGGTGACACAACGTGCCCTCTCGCCTTCAAGATAGGCAGGTGTGGTTAATTATATACATTTTTTTTTTTTTGTTAATTTCTTTTTGTAAAAATTCAGAATTTTTCTACATAGTTTACTACATTCATACTTTTGATACCACATGACATTTAGCTATGAAAATTCTATATAATAATATTGTAAATCATTTAATTTTTTTGTTTTTATTTTTATTTTTTATTCTTATGACTTTGTATTTCAACAGCCCTGAAGATGGCTTTCAATGTGAGCTGAAATGTAGGCAGATAATTTAAAAAATCCACATTTTTTGAAATTTGTATTTTTTTTTTTTTTATCTAACTTTGACCAAACCCCAACAAAAAACATCTAATAATCTATTTTATTAATTTTAGAGTATCAGCTATGATAGAATAAATTGCAGTTCTTTTTTTTTTTTCTAGCTGAAAGTGATCTAACTGGTGCTTCAAATTTGATGTCATATTATGGTCTTGAGCATACTTACAGTAAATTCAGTGGAAAGAAAGTAAAAGAACAGTTGTCTTCTTTTTTGCCTAATTTGCCTGGGATTATTGATACTCCAGGCCATCAGGATAATAGGTAAGTATTAGTTTACCCACAAAGGTGGGATTTCATTCTTTTCATTTATGTTCAATCAAATATTAAATTCTGCTTAATATTTCTCACTAAAATTTATATTTTTAGGCACTTAAACTGAATATTACTTTATTTTGCTTACCAGTAAGATAAATTAAAATAAATTGTAATTGAGTTAAAGTTTTTTNAGTTTTTTTTTTTTTTTTAATATATAAATTACATTATTTTCCTTAATCTTTAATTTTCCAAGTGTACCACATTATAAAATGTACTATCTTGGATAGTATATATTTGATTAGTAATTAATTATTAGTGAATTATTATAATTGAAAAATTAGTATTTGATTCCTTATAATTCCTTAATATGAAAATTAGAAAAAAACAAACAAAAAAAAAAACATTAAAGATGACTGTTACAATAATCAAAATGCATTAAATAAGTATAGCATATTAAAAAATTATTTAATCAACTCAAACTTTATAATCATTTTATCTCTATAATGACACTTACTATAGATTTCACTTAGATTACTCATTGTCATTGAAAAATGGGTGAATGAATTAAATAAAGAATAAGAACAGAAAGAGTTAAAAAATGAAACTAACTTCTTTGTTTAGCTAGCAGACAAAACTTCTCACATGGATAAAGCTCGTAATGAAAGTTAATGAAATAGAATAAAATGATGAGGAGTGGAAGCTCTAATTAGAAAAACCATGAGAACAATTATACAGAGATCCTTTCCTTGTAAAAAGCATGTACCAAAATGTGTAGAGTAGGATATACTGGTTGATAGGTCATAATCAATATCAACAATATTGGGCTGTATTGTTTATGTATATTAATTGAAGTCATTAATTTGTAAGAAAAAAAATTGACCGCTGAATTAATACATATTTAGTTATTTTATCGCAGTTAAATGAAGATTTATTTTATCTTCCTTAAATTTAACAGCAGAAAATTGTGGCAAAATTTGGTGTGGTATAAGAGAAAAATTGCATGAAGCACACAGATAATTTAAGTTTACCTACACCAATTAAACAAGAGCTACACTAAATTATACTAAAATAAGAGAGAGAGGCAGGATCCTACCTTTAGTGTGAATTTTTGCCCTTTATTTGAATTTGAGATGGTAAAGTTTCATGAATCAATAAGTTAAATAAGATAAGAGATGCAATTGCAGAGTTCCACAAATTCTAGTTGTCAGAAATTTTCCTAGCCAAGTTTGACTTATTTTTTGGGTAATTAGGGATAAGATTTATATTAAATTTGGGTTTAAGCTTCAGTTTCTTTAACAGAACACTAAAGAAATATGTAACCTTAATAGAAATTCACTGATAAATCTTTTCTTCTAAGAGATTGTATGCTGAGTTCTATATCAATAATATTTTGTTTCTACAACTTTTTTTTTATGAATTTACAATGAATAACAATTCATAATTGATATTACAAGAGTGCATCTTGTGCGAAAAGTAATTCTTCTAATTCAAGTCTGATAGAGTTTAATAAATATAAGCTCAGGTTAATAAATATATCTTCTTATATCGTGCACCTGTTAGCTCATGGCAAAAAATATTTATTTGATATATTTTCAGGTATGTTATATGTAATATGATGTATTACTTTAAGCCCTTGATTAGATATAAAACCTAAAAATATAATTCCAATCAAATAACATAATTTTTACCTAATTCATTAATAATTAATATTTTTATCAATCTGTCCTATCATATATAATTAAATTATAGTTTTATATATTTAGTTTTTAAATATTTGTTTGCATACTGAGTAAATTTGTCTCAAAATTTGAAATCCTAGGTTACAAATATTTTAAAGAACATAAATGAAAATATAACTTAAATTTATAAATTCATAAGATATCTCTTTACTGTTTATCTTCTTGAAAAAAAAAAAAAAAGTGTTTTACTTCTTTACTCTCTCAGGTACCTTAGGGCTTTGCCTGTCTTAGGTTACTAGTGATTTTTTATATAAAGTTGAGGGTCTCCAAGACAAGAGAGTTAGTTGAAACTAACCAACTTAATGACCTTAAGGTGGCAGTTTCTTTTTGTTTTTGTTTAATTACTGGTACTCCGGAAAACAAATTATTAAAGTATACAATGAAATGCTAGACTGTGGTCCTGTGTCATAACATTTAGGGAGAACTTGGTAAGTCAAATCCATATTAGTATAATNATATACATACATATATATATACATACTGTAAATTAAATTGTATATTATATCTCATTAACATGATGAGAGGGAGTTAATGTGTTATTCAACTTTAACGTCTCTAGTATATTTCTTATATACTAGAGTAGTTAAAGTTGAGCTTTATTCTTATATAACTTATAAGTTCTTAAATGCAAGGAAAGTTTAAATATTTTTGTATTACATTTTCATAATATCTGTTTAATATACTTTGGCCTCAACTTTGGGAAATAAATATTTAGATAAAGCACTGCTGTACATAATCAAAGAGAAATCAGGAATGGAATAGATGTATTCATTTATTATGCTACTGTTTTAGAATGAGTTAAAATTGTTTTATCATTTTAATTTGTAGAAAATAACAAAAAATGTGCACTTCTCTATGGTATTCATATAATGCATCCTTGTAAAGCATCAAAAGTTAAACAGACTTTAGATGTGAATGTGCTGATCCAGACTTGTCTGGGACTCTGATTGTAGTAGGTGTTAAATAAAGACAATAACAAGGGAAAGTCATTATGAAGCTACTTTTCCTAGTAGGATTTTAAGGTTGTATAACTCTGCTTGTCTTTATAACCTGCCTGTTATTTTTCAAATAAATAAAGTACTTTTTCGGTACTTAGTATATTTCAAAACCATTTTTTAAAAAGCAAATCTTTTTGCATTTTGATAATTGCTTTAGTAGTGTTATTACTAGGAACCATTGATAGTAAAAAAAACATGTAATTTTATAAGAGGGATAGGCAAAGTTTATCAGTTACAGTAGCCTATCGATTGATTGTTGAATAAACTGTATTTAACAAGGTATGTGTTATTAACTTATTAAAGCTTGAAGCTGTAAGGATATATTGATTGACTGAAGATCTGCAGTATTTTTTATCTATAGTGGGATTTATTCTTTTAATTTACTATTTTGTAGTATAGCTATTATTGCTTTTTAACAGATTGTATATTTCGACATTATTATATGCTGAGTATGTTTATAAATAAATTTAAAAAAAAATTAGAGCAATAACTTTATAATTATATGTGAATAATTTATCTTCTATGCATGTTGATTTAGAAAATGAATTTTATTCCTAAATAAGGAATTTTTATATTATTCTGATGTGTGAGTTAATTTTAATTAAAACTTATGATTAGCCATTGAATTAATTCTCTAGTAAGGGCAAATAAACTAAATTTAATTATTTTTTAAAGTTGTTTGGACTGTATTATGTGTGTCATCTTTAGTTTTTCTGTATATTAAAAAGTTTTATGGTGATCCTCATTCTTTTCTATAAAAAAAAAAAGAAAAAAAAAAAGAAGAAATTTAAAATACAGCTGTAACTAAAATATTGAGAACAATTATGTAAACAAGCATTCAAGTAGGTTACTGTGCCGTTACTGTTTCTTTAGGACAGTAATGGCACAGTAGAAATAAAATTTAATCTCAGAATATATTTTTGATCTCAAAAGTCCTCAGTGAAAAACCAAGAAATTCAGCTAATAACTAGATTGTATTCTTCTTGTTATCATTTATTTATTTTCTAGTATAATTGCAAAAAATGTACTGGCTATGAGTTTTGCATAATAAACAAACTAAAAGAAATACAATTTGCCATAAGTCGTTAGAAGTTACTGTAGAGATATATCTCATGGTACATCTTTATATGAGTACATCTCCACAGTAACTTTATTGTGATTGTACACAGGAAGAAGAGTCTTCCTGTGAACTATCACTATTTAACAAATTATAAAAATTACTTTTTAAGAGTTATAAGCTGCTTATGTATTCAATTCATCCTTGTTGACAATGTTAATCCCAGTATATGACCATATGACCTGCATAATACAGTAAGCCTATGTAAGTTTCTGGTAATGGCATTTCAATAAATTTTCATGTTTCATTTGAGACAATAGTCTATAAAAACTATTAAGGCAAAAATTAATATATGAGTAAATTTTTAAAATGTTTATGCAAAAATTACAGATGTGAGTTTAATTTAAAACTTAAACTCAAGATCAACTATTGGTTATTATTAAATTAAATCATATTACGATTTCCTGAGACCTATTCATGAAATAATTCCCAAGTAAAGACAAATAAATTAAGTATATCCATTTGGTCATAAGAATACTGCCACTTTTTGTTTTGCTGTATATTGAGGAATTTTGTAGTTATTCATTTCCTTTTTCATTAAAAAAAAAAAAAAAAAAAGCAGCTCCAGTATTACATTGAGAACAATCTTTTGCTTGCATGCAATTTGGCATTCATTCAAAAGTAGGCAGTATGTGAATTTGCTGCAGCTTGTAATATAATACATTATAAATAAAATGCCTTTAGTCTTAGAATGAGGTTTATGGACTCGAAAGTGCATGGTGAAAAACTAAGAAATTGTGCAAAGAACAAGATTATATTAATATTATTTTGTTATTTTATACATTATTAATTTCCTTTTATAATTGTAAAAATGCACTGTTTATGAATTTTGCATTATGTTTGCAATTTACTTAATTTTGTGCTTCCTAATTGTTTGATGCTAGGAGGGGTTTCTTTAGAATTGATTTTGTACCATTTATTTTGATTTTTATAGAATTTGTATCCTCTATTAGTACTTTTCACTCTTGGATTATATTTTTGTTTGAATAATTGATTTTAATGTCATTTTGGAGTGTAATTATTATAGATGTTCTGAATGGTATCAAGAATAGTGGCTACTTGAGAACTTAATTCTGTTTTAAATTCATAAATATTAATTGTTAATTGATTAACAATTCTCATCTGATATATAACTGAGTATGTATTTGTAGTCAGTAATGATTATGACTGTCCAGATATTGTTTTCTGCCAGCAATAACTTAATTACTATTTTATAGGGTTGAAACATTTTTGTTAAAGCCATAAAACTGATTCTTGTTTCAATGTTTTAGAAATTAAGTTTTTTTTTTTACAATTCTTGCTAATCCATATGACTAATTAAAATGAAGTAACTTTGGTACTCAAAAGTTATATATTTATACATTTAAAGTACTTTACAGTACATTACTTATTATTAAGGTTAAAAATTGGTTGGTATTCTAATCAACAATTTATACATCTCTCATTTATAAGCTAATTGTATTACCATGTACAGTTATGATTCAATTAAGTGAAAAAAAAAAGATAGGCTTTTGTAATTAAATTTCTCAAAAGCCTTTAATTGTACATAGTTTGTACATAATTTTGAAGTATATATATTATTGTAGAATGTACGCACTCTTTAT